>CAMGYJ010000008.1:51307271-51492475 GCA_946122785.1 Linum tenue | reverse complement strand
TAGCGATCGAAATATGGGTTTTGCCGGAACAGGATGTTACAATTCTCCCCTCCTTAAAAGATTTCGTCCCCGAAATCTAACCTTGAGTCGTACTCTAACTCCTCTTACCTTCCCTTGACTTGGTCTATCATAGATAAACCATTACCTAACTCTTAGAGTAGGCGATTCATAACATAGAAAGTAACACATAACAGCTCAAGTTCCCATGTTTAGGTTTCAGAAACCTATACTGGGCTATCACAAAAGCACATCAGCAAGTTCAAAACATAACTTATTAAGCAAGATTGTTAACCTGCAAAGTATGTCGCTACCAACTCAGGGTACTTCTCTCGCATACTTGCTTCAGTTTCCCATTTAGCACCCTCACTATCTTGATTCCTCCACACAACCTTCAACATTGGAATTTCCTTCCTACGAAGAGTCTTAATCTGAAAATCAACAATCTCAACTGGAACCTCTTCAAATGTCAAATCTGGACCCAACTCGATCTCCTCTGGTTGTATAACATGGGAAGGATCCACTTTGTACCTCTTCAGCATACTAACATGAAATACTTTGTGGATTTGGGATAGCTCTGGAGGCAATGCTAGTTTATATGCCACTGGTCCAATCTTCTCTGTGATTTCATAGGGTCCAATATACCGAGGTGCAAGTTTCCCTTTCTTACCAAATCTCATTACGCCTTTCCAGGGTGACACTTTGAGAAATACTTTCTCACCCACTTCGAAATTAACTTCACGCCTATTCGTGTCAACATACACTTTCTGTCGATCTTGAGCCACCCTCAAATGCTCCCTGATTTCCTTAACCTTGTCAACTATGATCTGAACTACCTCTGGCCCTGAGATTTGCCTTGCTCCTTCTACATCCCAACATAATGGTGTTCTACATTTTCTCCCATAGAGTGCCTCATAGGGTGGAACACCCAAACTACTATGGTACTGGTTGTTGTAAGCAAACTCAATTAAGGGCAAATGGTCAATCCATGATTCCTCCCATTGCATTACACATGATCGAAGTAACTCCTCTAAGGTAAGGATGGTTCGTTCACTCTGCCCATCTGTTTGAGGATGATAAGCTGAAGTGAAATGCAGTTTAGTTCCCAAGGCATCATGTAAACTTTGCCAAAACCGAGATGTGAAGCTCGGGTCTCGATCAGAGACAATAGAAATTGGCACACCATGCAATCTGACGATCTCCTTAATATATAGTTGAGACAAAGTCTCCAGTGATGGTTTCCATCTAATGGGTAAAAAGTGAGCCGATTTGGTCAGTCGGTCCACAATAACCCATACTGCATCTTTTCCCCTTGATGATGGGAGACCATATACAAAATCCATTGTGATTCTTTCCCACTTCCATTATGGAATTGGAAGTGGTTGCAGTTTCCCTACAGGAGCTTGATGTTCTGCCTTAACTTTCTGACATACCAGACATGTGAAAACATGTTCAGCCGCTTCCTTTTTCATCCCACGCCACCAAAAATATGGTTTGATCGTGTGATACATTTTAGTTACTCCTGGGTGCATAGCATAAGCAGAAGAATGAGCTTCATCTCGGATCTCTTTCCTCAAATTATCAACGTTAGGAACGCATGCCCTTCCATTAATATTCAACATGCCATCTACCATTTCAAATGGGCTTTCTTTTCCTTCCTCAATGTCTTGAATAATTTTTGCCAACTCTGGGTCCTCCTTCTGCTTCTCACGAATCTTGTCGTGCAACAAAGGTCGAATGTTCAACCGAGCTAGTAACCCTGTTACACCATCCACTTCCAAATCAACATTCATTGCCCTCAAATCAACCAGATCCGTTATATTCTTCTTGCCTTTTCTGCTCAGAGCATCAGCAACTACATTAGCTTTGCCTGGATGGTAATCAATGGTACAATCATAATCTTTCAACAACTCTATCCATCTCCTCTGGCGACTATTTAAATCCTTCTGATCCATAATATACTTCAAGCTTTTATGATCAGTGAGGATTTTAAAAGTCTCACCATATAAATAATGTCGCCATATCTTGAGAGCAAATACCACCGCTGCCAACTCCAAATCATGAGTGGGATAATTTACTTCATGAGGACGTAATTGTCTAGATGCATATGCGATAACTCTTCCATCTTGCATTAACACACACCCCAATCCTTGATACGAAGCATCACTATACACCACAAACTCTCCCTTATTCGAAGGTAATGCAAGTACTGGTGCTGTGGTCAATCTCTTCTTCAGTTCATCAAAACTCTTTTGACATGATTCATCCCAAACATACTTGGTATTCTTCCTCAACAGTTTAGTCAATGGGGCAGCAATTTTGGAAAATCCTTCTACAAACCGCCGATAGTAACCCGCCATGCCGAGAAAACTTCTCAACTCAGACACATCTTTTGGTGGAGCCCAACTCACCACTGCTTCCACCTTTTTCGGATCCACCTCCACTCCTCTACCAGAAATTACATGTCCCAAAAATATTACCTCCTTCAGCCAAAACTCACATTTTGAGAATTTTGCATATAATTGTTTCTCCCTTAGAATTTGCAATACAATTCTAAGGTGATTTTTGTGCTCCTCTTCGCTTTTGGAATAGAAGAGGATATCGTCTATGAACACAATCACAAACTTATCAAGATATTCATGAAAAACTCTGTTCATAAGAGCCATAAATACCGCTGGTGCATTAGTGAGTCCAAAAGGCATTACCAGGAACTCATAATGCCCATATCTTGTTCTAAAAGCTGTCTTTGAGGTTGCCCCATCTGCCACTTTCAATTGATGGTATCCAGACCTCAAATCAATCTTAGAAAAGACTGATGCACCCTGCAATTGATCAAACAAATCATCTATTCTTGGAAGGGGATAACGATTCTTCACTGTCGCCTTATTCAACCTCCGGTAGTCAATGCACATTCTCATGGAGCCATCTTTCTTCTTGACAAACAAAACCGGTGCACCCCAAGGTGAGATGCTAGGCCGAATAAACCCCTTGTCTAGCAATTCTTGCAATTGTTCTTTAAGCTCCTTTAGCTCAATTGGTGCCATTCTATATGGTGCCATTGAAATTGGTGTTGTGCCAGGTACCAATTCAATATCAAACTCTACTTCCCTTTCTGGTGGAAGGCCGGGAAGTTCTTCGGGGAATACATCAGGAAACTCCCTTACCACCTTTACATCCTCAACCTTCTTATCATTTACAACAGTAACTTGAGCAAGAAAGGCTTCACAACCTTCCTTCACTAATCGAAAAGCTTCCAAGGCAGAAAGAAAACAATGAGTCTCCTTTTTCTTAATGCCTCGGAATACAACAGGACCTTTATCTGGTGTGTTGAATAACACTTCTTTCTTTTGACAATCCACAACAGCTCCATGTGTTGCCAGAAAGTCCATTCCAAGTATGACATCAAATTCATCAAAAGGTAGCAGAATTAAATCTGCTGCTAGGAAAGCTCCTTCCACACAAATGAAGGAACTTCTAATAACCGAGTCTACCTTCAAGGTATCTCCCACAGGTGTTTTAACACATAAGGTATAACCTAGCTTATCTGGAACTAAGCGTAGCATATGTGCAAACGTATATGACATGAATGAGTGAGAGGAACCAGTATCGATCAAAGCATATAATTGCTTGCCAAGGATAGAAAGCATACCAGTCACAACTTCTGGTGCCACTTCTGCCTCACCTCGAGTCATTGCATAAACCCTCGGTGCTCCCTGTGCTCTGGTACCCTGCGTACCACTTCCTGATGGCTGATTTCGACCACCACCTCTACCACCCTGTGAACCACCACGACCACTCTGAAATCCACTACGGCCTCCCTGGTAACCACCTCTAGTTGGGGCTCTACTAAATTGCACTGAAGGCTCAGACTGAGTAGGTCTTCCACCTCCCCTATAAGGACAACTCCTCATGATGTGACCCGGCTGGCCGCATTGAAAGCATACTCCAGAAAACCTCCAACACTCCCCAAAGTGTCTCTTCTGACAAACTTGACAAACTGGAGCTTGTGTGGCAGAGGAAACTGGTGCCTTGTATGATGTTCCCGACATAGATTGACTCGGTGTTCTCCCAAAACTGCTAGGACCTCTCTTGGGTGGGTAACGAGGTCCAGCATAATTTACTCCAAACTTCCTCTTCTTCTCCTCTTCTTTGGCCTTGTTTTCCTCTCTACCCTCAACTTCATAGGCTTCATACTTAAGTGCTGCCTCCTTAATAGTGGCCATACTCTCTTCATCAACCCTGTGAATCTTTTCTTTCAACCCTAGGCGCAGACCATGTAAGTATCTCATCTTCTTCTTATGCTCAGTATCCGCCAACCCATCTTCAAAGTAGAGTAGTCGAACAAACTTGATGGTGTACTCAGTAACCGTCATGTTCTCCTGCTTAAGGTTGGCGAATTCATTATTCTTTGCCCTGATAAAAGCTTCGGGAAGAAACTCTGTCTTAAAGGCCTTCAGGTTTCCTCCCAGGTGAACTGAACTCGTTCACCATTAACTCTAGAGATTGAGGACCACCAGCTCCTCGCGTACCCCTTTAGGAGAAAAACAACATATTGCACTTTTTCCTCTGGGGTTGCATAAAGATACTCAAACACATCTTCCATCTCCCTCAACCACTCTACCACAGCATCCGGACTCACATCTCCTTTAAAGTCCCTACCACCCAAACTCTTCATCTTTGCATAGTCTAATACTGGCGGTCTTGCATCAACCGCCCCCACTCCTCTCGACTGGTCAGTAGGAACATTATGACAACTTCCGTGCGAGCTACAAGGAAATATTGGCCTTAGAATGATCCACACAAAATTCATTCTTCACCAAATCTCTCACTTGGTTAAAACAAAAATTTCCAAAATAATTACTTGAAAACAAATAAGTTCAAAACTCAATTTTGAAAACCATGATGCAGGTAATTTCATCCAATATACCAATACACATAATCATGTAAAACTCAATTCCCAGTTTAAGTCATTATGGGGTACTCCCCTCCTTAGGAGTGTTTAACCTCCCATAGGGTATAGTACGCCATAACAACAAAAAGAGGGAACCGGGCTCTGATACCAAACTGTAACACCCTACCCTGTACGTATTACCTAATCATATTGTTCATACAATTGCAGCGGAAATAATCTCGGGTGTTACATTAATTACCAAAATTTACCCAAATAAAATTTCGACATGAATTACTCGCGTAATGGGCTAACAGTTCTTCCATCTGATCCTGCAAAATAATTCATCACAAACATATATATTCACAACCATAGGCATTGGCTTTTCTTAGCCATAGCCACACTTTTCATACTCCACAACTGCATACCATACTTATACATACCATAATCGTCACAACTTACACAGTTACACAACATATACACATATCATCAACTTTCCACACCTGTGGATATCTCACACTACATCAGAAGCTAATATGCACATGAAAAACGTTCTCAAAACATTTTTACAAAAAGGTGTGGATCACTGGCCAAAATCCCGAGTAGTAGTCCAAGCACAGAATAGTTGAAGACCATACCTCATCTTGCCTTCAACTCTTGCTCAGCTCCCACCTATACACCTATCTAGTGCTGCTGATGATGATCTGCTTACACATGGCATAAGCAGAGAAAAAGGATAAAGAGGGTCAGCTCATAGCTGAGTGAGATAATCATAGCATCGTGAGTTCATAACAGAGCATACCCCTACCATACATCTAGCAAATAAGCCCAAGCACTAGGATCAGACCTCAGGCATCCGACATCCCAATAGGCAAAAGACTCAACCATCTAGACTTATGCATATGCATCTTATCATGTTTTACTTATAGGCGCCTGGCTACTCCCATGCTAATTACTCTCCCGGGAATACGGACCAAACATCTCGTGGATGTGGTCATATCGGACCCACCACTGCCGGTGTAGTCATATCGGACCTGACACCACGATGGGTGTGGTCATATCGGACTCAACACCACTCTGGGTGTGGTCATATCTCATGATGAATCAACGGTCAACACCACATCAGGGGTGTGACATAACATATCATAACGGAGTAATAGCATGGGGAGCCCTAATTACTATGTAATTGACCATGAGACCAAATCACTCTTACTTGATGTCCTTATACATGATCCATATCTCATCTTGCTTAATCATAATTCATTACTTACACATGTACTTGACCCGGCCACAATTGGCTCAACATAGGTAAATCAGGAGTCGTATAATTGCACTTCCTCGGGATAAACCCTCGTGCAAGTCATCCTCCTTAAACATCATAATATCACCAGAGAATATATATTTTCCCACATGTGCATCCAAATACAACAATCATGAACAATCATACCCTATCACCTTTTCGAACCATCATAAGGCATATCAACAGTCAAGCCCACAATTTGCAACATATACACAATCGTAAGCATAAGCCAGGTCCATATCGATTAGGGGAAGTCAATAATATCATATAGCAGTCCAGGGTTCATCATATAGCACAAAAGTCCATACACCCCTAATCATGCCATTCTAGTTCACCTAGGTCAATTCTAAGCATCAATATAATTATCGTGATACGACAAACCCGGTATGCCGTGCTAATCCCTCACCAGTTCTGGTCGTTCAAACACCGGTTTAACCTTCCCGTACTAAAACGTCAATTTCACCAATGAACCCCGAATTAAAATCCGAGACCGTCCTAATATCCCCTGCAGTATCTCTGTCAATGTTAGTACTAAGCTCTGCATCAAATTCTCGATAAAAACACATCAAACCCTGGCCGGAGCTAAATTCAGCGGTTTGGACCCCGGCCTAAATAATAGCCGAAATTCAGGGATTAGAACTAGAGGATTGATTACCTCGCTGCAGGAAGCTCGTATATAAAATTTGGGCTCAATCCGGCTTCCGGATACTCCGAAACCCTAATTTGGCTTATCGGGAATTCAAGAAATTCCTGAACCAAAATCTCGTTTTAAAGCTCTAAATCGATAAATCACGATGTATAGATGAATTAGGCATTACTTACGAGATTTTTGGATCGCTAAAGCTTAAGATTGGAGCTTTGGAATTTTTTTCCCAGGAGCTTTCTGCGTGCTCTGCTTCTCGGCTTTCTCTCGTTTCAGAAATTGAGAAAATGATGATGGAGATGAGAATTAAAAGGGACGGGGAAATGACCGCTTAATGTAATATATATATATATATATATATATATATATATATATGGGGAGTTCTACGGTACCCCGGGTGAAATCCGGGGTACCGCATACCTTAAGTAAGAAAACGCTATCTAGAACTTGAATTGACTGATCTTTCGGACATTATACTATACTCTAACCCATAAAGATCAAAATCTAGGTCTTGATTCTCTAAATCTTATACCCCAAGATCAATTTAATTAGAAACAATAATCGACGGTTATGATTCGTCCAAATATAGGCAAAAAAAAGTAATGCAGCATCTTAGGGTTTATAGGTAATGATTAAGATAATTAGGACCCAGGGTTCACTCATTAAGGGTTAGGGTATAGTATCATGCCCAAAAATCCTGCTAATTCGAGGTCTAGATAGCGTTTTCATACTCAAGGTATGCGGTCCCCCGGATTTCACCCGGGGTACCGTAGAATGCACCATATGTTATAATATATATATAATACGTATACTTATCCGATCGATCGATAATCCGATTTTCGCCGAAATACTGTCAAAATGCTCGATTTTAAATCGTGAAATTTTCTAGCGATCGAAATATGGGTTTTGCCGGAACAGGATGTTACAGTCGTGGCCGAATTTGTTTCGGGCAATGTTGATTTGTTCTTTCGCGGATGAAACTTATGCGGCGTTGTTTGACGGGATGCACCTCTGACCACTGAAATCAAGTCGACCGTCAAATATTCACCGCCGGGCGATGTTGATTTGATCGATGCACTACTCCTCTCCAAACAATGTTCGAACGAGGGTGTTTGAGTTTTTGGGGAATCTACGTGAAAACTACTCCTATGGAGATTCCTGTGGAGAGCTCCGCTACTACGACTACTACTACGACTAGGGAGATCCTTCATGGAAGGAGAGGTCTGCAAAGGAGTAACAAAAAAAAAAAGGTTAACTTTTGACAGATGTGCTTCTGTGTTGATTTTTGGTTGTCTTTTCTCTCTCCTTGCTCCGCTGCTTTTATTCGAAAAGCATCTTCGTAGTCTTCAACTGCTTCGCATACGTTCTCCAACCTTCCTTGCATAAAAGTCACGTGCTCACACATAAACTTTGCACCACGGTTCGAATCACGACACCGCCTTTGATTAAACAACATTGTTGTTTCACCCTTCGCCACCGCATACTCGCCGCGAGGTTGTTGATCTCTCGATGTCGTTGACTACACAACACCGTCGAAACTCGCAACATCGTTGATCTCGCAACATTGTTGAGTTCGCAACCTCGCAACGTCGTTCTTACCTAAACGACATCGCTTCATCGCAACATCGTCCAAATATTCATTAGTATGATTTTTTATTCTCCTTCCACGACACTGTTGGCCTTGTCGAATTTACGACCACATACCAAGACTCAATGTGGCTTTTCATTAAACAGTGGCGTTTTCTATTCTACGACACTGTTTGATTTCGCGTCAAGCTTGCAACTGCACGGCGATATTGAATTGCTCGACCCTCAAACCCAGTCATCAATTTCACCAAACTCGTGACATTACTTTCACTAAACACTGTGGTGATTTTAATCTCACTACACTTTCAATAAGTGCCATAATCCATTACTTAAATAAATATGAATTTGGCCTAAAAGTCACCAAATTGGTGAGACACATACATGGCCAAGTTTGGGTAACTAAACACCCATCTACATGAGCGCCCAACAGCTCACGATGTTACTTTATAATAAACAATGTCATTTCACAGTACATCGTTGTCGTTTGGGTTTGACTTCTCGGCTTTGTATTATTTACTAAACAACACCGTTTCTAATTTCACACCGGTGTTGGTTACGCACCTATGCAATATTGGCCAAATCCTCTCATTCTTCGGTAAGGAATAGAGAGCACTCCTTTTTGAATCCCAACACCAATATTGCAAAGCCTAACCATGGTTCACGATATTGTTTTCTACTAAACAATGTCGTTTTAAGTTTCGCGGCGTTGTTGGATCTTACTTGCGGTGCCGTTTAACCCCTCCGCGACATTGCTTGTCTCTCAACGATTCTGTTTTTTATCATGCGGTATCGAATTAAATGGGGCGAGGTGGTCGCTCTATTTATAGAGACTCATTATTACGACATTGTTTGAACAAAAATATTTTAGGTGTAAACACTTTCTAAGGTGGCCCTTGAGAAAAGTAAAAGAGAAACTGAAAAGCTAGGGTCTGTTTACTTTCATTTCTGTTTCCTGTTTTCGAGAAAACAGATGTTGAAAACAGGTGAAAACAACATTTTGTCGTTTCCGAAAATAGTAGGAAGTTGTCATTTTATGTTTTCATAGTTGGAAACGAATAGAAAACAAAATGAAAAGAAAACAAGTTTTCTCGTTTCGATTGCCAAATTTATGACGTAAAAATAGAAAACAGAAACGAAAATGGAAGTGAACATGCCTTAACAAATCCATCCAACTAATAAGTAAGACTTATATATCCTCTCATGTGTGTCCAAGCCATGAGTTCATACTGAAGCCACAGATGAGATTATTCTTCTCCTGTGGAAAGTTCATAATAACAAATAGAAACCACTTGACAAAGATTGTTGCTTCTTGAACATGTGTTAGTGCCTTGATCTAAAATTACTAAACCTTTCAATAATGGATTAAACCACAAACTTAAAAAGATCATCTTAAAAGGAATATCAAAGAAAAGAAGGCGAAAGACTTACTTTCCACACACAAGCAAAATGAGACAGTATTCTCCCATGAAGCATCACTAAGCACCTAAACTGAAGGAAAACACAAAGGCTCATGTAGTTCTTCCCATAAAAAAACACGATCAACAAGATTTAAGGTAGCTTCAATAAATCATAAATGTTATTCTTGTATCCGCATATGGGTAAGGAATGTAAGAGTGTGGTATAAGATCCAACAGAACGTTCTCCCAACAACTCGAGTTATTGGGATCAACTAGTTCTTGACATGGTATCTGAGAAATCGTAAATATGAGCGTAAAGTAAAGGGACACGAGATTTACGTGGTATCCCTGTTATACGGGACTATTCCAAGGGAGAGAAGGAGTCTCTCCAGCTCTTATCGTATTATTTGATCAAGTTACCATGGCCATTGGCCGTACATGAGTATTTATACCCTGTTTACAATCGACTAGGTTTACAGAGGTAGTTGACGCATAAGCACAGGAGGAGGAGGTCAGACTCGGCTTGGTTCGAGTACAATCCGCGCTCTCTGGAGTGGCCCAAGATATGGGCCTGTCTAATACTCCCCCGCAAGCTGGAGAGTGAAGATCACGAACGCCCAGCTTGAGAAGAAGGAAGTAAAAGCAATCAACTCCCAATCCTTTCGTCAAGAGATCAGCGAGCTGCAGATGGGAGCTGATCTTGAGTGGTGCAATGTCGTTGGACTGAACACGCTCATGAACAAAGTAGTAGTCCATCTCAACGTGCTTAGTGCGTTCATGGAAGACCGTATTGGCAGCAATGTGTAGAGCGACCTGATTGTCACAGTGAAGGGGAGTAGGACCGTGCTGCGGAGTACCAAGCTCACTTAAGAGCTAACGAAGCCAAAGTAGCTCACTAACAGTACTCGCCATGGCTCTGTACTCTGCCTTGGTCGATGAACGCGCAACTACCTTCTGTTTCTTGGTGAATCAGGACATAGGAGCACCACCAAGACTAATAAAGAAGCATGTCGTCGAACGACGAGTAGACTGGCATCCTCCCCAATCAGCATCACAGTAGGCGGTAAGTTGAAGATCACTATTTGCAAGGAAGAACAAACCTTGGCCCGGGGAGGTCTTCAAATACCGCATAATACGCTACGCAACGTCCATATGAGCACGGGTAGGTGCGTGAACAAAATGACTAAGTAAGTTAACCAAATAGGTTATATCAGGGCGGGTTACTGTGAGATAGAGCAGTCTCCCAACCAACCGTCGAAAAGCAGAGGGATCCTCAAGAAGATTCTCATCATCGGGCCGAGTGAGATGATGATTTTGTTCTACTGGAAAAGCACCGGGACGACAACCAGTAACACTCGCATCAGAGAGAATATCAAGTACATACTTATGCTGACTGAGGATGATCCCGGAAGAAGAGCGCGCTGCATTGGTACTCCCCCGCTTGTAGATAAACAAAGAGTCATCGGTTGGTGAAGGGCCAAACTGTAGTTCACAAATAGCAGTAGTGAATTTGTGATACCAATTCCGGGAGGCTTGTCGAAGACCATAAAGAGACTTATTCAGACGGCAAACACGAGTTTCGCCTAGGTTGGTAAAGCGTGGGGGAATGCGCATGTAGACCTCCTCATTGAGGTCACCATGGAGGAACACATTGTTGAAATCCAGTTGATAAATATACCATCCTTTGCACGCAGCAACAACAATGAGACACTGAACAGTAACCAGCTTTGCAACTGGCGCAAAGGTATCGTGGAATATCGACACCCTCAATCTGTGTATATCCTTTGGCAACGAGCCGAGCCTTGTATCGGTCGACTGTGCCATCGGGATAGAACTTGATCTTGTATACCCACTTGTAGTTAATAGCTCACTTGCCAAGAGGAAGAACGACTAGAGTCCACGTGCCATTCTTCTCGAGCGTGCTAATCTTAGTCCGCATGGCTTGGCGCCAACGTTCATCAAGCATGGCTTCGCGGAAGGTACGGAGTTTCGAGTGACAAGCAACTGCTGCAAGAAATGCCTGGTAAGTAGGAGTGACTTTATCATAAGTCATATGATCGGAAAGTGGATAACTAGTAGAGTTAGCTTAACTTTCCGTATAGTATATGTCAAGGTGTCAAGGCTTGTAGTGAGGACGATCGCCGCACCGAAGGGGAGCCGGAGATATGGGCCTGTCTAATAGTATCAGAGCTGGTTTGGCCAAGTGGTCATGTGTTCGAATCTCCACGACCCCCAATATTAACCTTTCATTAAAGCACAATGTATGGTTGGCCTGTGCAAACTTCAAGCCCATTGGTTGACTTTCGTTTGAGGGGGCTTGTAAGAGTGTGGTATAAGATCCAACAGAACCTTCTCCCAATAACTCAAGTTATTGGGATCAACTGGTTCTTGACAAGCAAAGCTCCATCTACAGAGCCAAAAGAAGATTTTCCAAATCTATTTGTCGGTGTCCCTCCCTCATAACCATTCTTACTTTCTTGAAAGTACTTTGTTCTTCTTCCCATCCACAACATCCAAAAACTAGAAGCCGCACAAAAGACAAGCGACTACAATGTCGAAATAGCAAAACTTAATACAACTCAATAACAATTATATGTAGGCAGCTCGAGGATGGCACCAACCAAATCAACTACAAGAAAATAGAAAAATGACTATTACTTTCATTTGGATTAATAAACCCACAAAAGCGAAAAGCATGTAAAATCGAATGAAGGATCAAGCGGAGGTGACAAAGAAGGAGCCCTTTTGAAATTTGAAATCAGAAACCAAATAAACTCTATTGTTCCGGAGTTCTTATGGATCAATTCTTGGTGATTGAGGATCCACAATTGGGAAATGAAGAGAAGAATATAAGGGTTTGAGAAGAGAAAGGAGAATTGGAGAAGAAGATTAGAAGAAGGAGAAGAGCAGGGACAGATCAGTGTAGGGAAGAATAGAAGAGATAGGGAAGTAGGAAGCAATTTCTGTAGATTGTATTCGATATCCTTGCCCATTACAAAACAACCTCCTTTATAGGCATAGGACAATTACAAGTGACACCCCAAATTAACCCTTTTCTAACATAAGTCCTAGTCGTTACAATCCCCACTCCTTGAGAACATCCTTGTCCTCAAGGATGCATGAAAAGAAGAAAGAAATACAACACTGACAACAAGGAAATGAACAAAAATGAACAGATGAAGCAAAACAAAGAGCTGAAACAACAAGGGATGAACTACACATATGGAGCTAAACAATGTATGAGATCAAACTACTTCAACTAGAACTTAAATAAGCCTTCTTTTGAATCCCAACTAGCTTCAAAATGCATAGTGCCAACAAGTGACTCCAGGATGGAAACCAACAGTTCCATACAAAAATAATGCAGCATGTGCATCTCTATACAAACACAACCAGCTCACACTGCCCAGCCTTCTGCACACATGACTTTGAAAGCAAAGCAATCTACTACCCCAGTTCCCATACGATCCTTGTAGGGCTCTTTGAAATCAGGACTACAACATCTTCCACAAGAATTGACCCAAACACCATAATAAGTGGGATAAACCCGATACTCATAATTCCATCTGCCATGTTGTAGTTTTCCCCTCCAACCCACTGATTCAGGCATGAAATCATATCCCTTAGTGGAGTTGCAACAGTTCACAATGACAACCATAGTCCTAAAATCATCATCATCAAGACAAAAAATGAAATCAATGGGTTGCCCAGCAATAGCCTTAGCATTGGCAGGCACATGAGATGTTGACAGCATAGTGAAACTGCCATTGATATTCAACAACTTGAACTCTGGTTACTGAACCACACCTGTAGCCAATATATAAGCTTTTTCAATCAGTACCTCACCTTCAGCATTGGGTTCGTTCTTTTCCAAGTTCGACTTCTTCAGGGCCGATTATGATTCTATGCTACTAGAAGACAGTGCAATTGTTATGACAATTCCCATTGTGTCCAAGACTACAAGGTAAGGAACTGTGTCCTTGTACTCAGCAGTAGCAATTAGGTTGGCTTTAATATGCTTCAAGTGTGAATGACACGTTTCCAAGGCCTTCTTAGTCAGTACAACATCTTCATTAGTTGTTGTAGCTATTGCCAAGCCACCATCACTGCTTGCTGTAATTCCCCCATTATCAAAAGCTAAGTCACCCTTCCCAGTATAGTTTTTTGAGGTTGAAACAAGGGCAGGCAAAACATGTCCATCTACACTCACCGTACTCACTGCAAAATATGAATCATTAGTCTTTGTCGCAGCCACACTGCCTACATTCACCTTATTTACACCTACCAACCCTTGAGTCAACTTGACATTGTCTTGTTCTACCTCCAAACCTACAAAACCACCAAGCTCTCCAAGTTGTAATTTGTAGGCCGCAATGGCATCTTCTTCACATTGAGCTCGATTGTAGGATTGAGCTAATGTTCGAATATAGGGATGCAACATGGACAAAACTGGCCGTAGCTCTTCCGCTAAACCACTGATAAACCTCGAAATGAAAAACTTTTCATCCAATGTAGGAATAAATCGAGCCATAAGTGATTTCAATTCCTCAAACTGTGCTTTCTACCCTAACAGCGAACCTTGCTTCCTAAGTGATGACTTGATATATACACATGTTTTTGTCCATCATTTCTATACCGTTTGAGTCTCATCTCTCGTGTTTTAGGCCAATTTCATGCTAGGTTGTTCTTGTTTGTGATATTTCAGGTCCTAGTACGTGAAGGAAGGTTTGGGAACGAGTTCGTGGTCGATTGGACGAAGTTGGGACGTTTGACGAAAAGATGGAAAATCCACACGGGCAGACCTAAAATCCATACGGCCGTGTGACTTGGCCGTGTGGAACACCTTTGCACGGCCAAGCCACACTGGCCGTGTAAAGGGCCCTTTTGGCCGTGTGGAATTCCCAGGGAGTTCACAATGGAAGACCTAAATTCCTCACGGCCGGGTGGTTTTGGCCGTGTAGCGTACCCGGAGTCACTAAATCAAACGCAGCGTTTTGGAGAGCCACACAGACAGACCTAAATTTCACACGGCCGTGTGGCCTAGATGTGTGATCGGGCAGAGCTAAGTTTTTAACCCAATTTCGGGTCTTTTGAAGGGCGCATCGAGTTTTTGAGCAAAAAACAGAACTTTAGAGAGAGGAAGTGCGAAGAACAAACCCTAGGAGCTATTTGGAGTAGAACCTTCTCACCATTGAAGCCCAGATTGCATCCCCAGGAGTGAAGATAGGCATCCCAGAGAAAATTATCCTCATCTTTATGAGTAAGACTACTCTGATTTCTGTTTCCCTCTCTCTCTCTCTCTATGGAGTAGAACCTTCTCTCACTTGGGTATGAAGAACCCTAGTTCCATGTGTTAGGAATCTTGATTGTAATGACTTTGGATTGATATACTGATTGATTTTAATCGATTGATGCATGATTCATTGAGTTAATTGAAGCCTGATAATCTTTTTTTGATTTCTGCTGCAACCTGAGATAGATAGAATCTTATTAGGTTGTTAGAACGTCATCAATCGGTAGTGGTAGATTGGTTATACAAGAGTTAATCGATTTACTGATTTGTACTGGAATCCAATTCCAGTAGTGGAGTTCTGTTCTTATTACTCAGCAGTCTGTCCCGGTGAAGGCTAGTCGCCTGCCTAAGAGGGCTTGGTCAGCTTAAGAGATTCCAAGCTACTGTCGGATCTTTCGCAGTTTAATCAACAGTTAATCAACCCAGGGTAATTACAACCTTGACCTAACTAAGGAGCTAGGGGGTCTTATTCCCGAGTGACTCTTCCCTTGCCAAAGTACTTTGAACCATTTCCTGCTTTCTTACTGCTTTTACTTAAAATCACAACCACTCGACTTAGTTTGCTAGATAATAGATAATCACGGAGTAGGCAGTAGATCTAGACCCCGGGATGAAAAATAGAACTTGTCGCTAGTCTACATTTCCGAACTGCGATTACACTTGGTCACGGTATAGTGTTGTGTTTTAGAATCTTTTAGAGTCCTAGAGAGAGATAGTGCGAAGAACAAACTCTAGGAGCTATTTGGAGTGGATTTTTCACCATTGAAGCCGAGATTGCATCCCCAGGAGTGAAGATTGACATCCCAGAGCATATTATCCTCATATTTATGAGTATGACTACTCTGATTTCTGTTTTCTCTCTCTCTCTATGGAGTAGAACCTTCTCTCACTTGGGTATGAAGACCCTAGTTCCATGTGTTAGGAACCTTAATTGTAATGACTTTGGATTGATATACTGATTGATTTTAATCGATTGATGCAGGATTCATTGAGTCAATTGAAGCCTGATCATCTTTACTTGATTTCTGATGCAACCTGAGATAGATAGAATATGATTAGGTATTTAGAGCTTCATCAATCGGTAGAGGTAGATTGGTTAAATGAGAGTTAATCGATTTACTGCTTTCTGATGGAATCCAATTCCAGTAGTGGAGTTTTGTTCTTTTTGCGTCAACAGTCTATCCCGGTGAAGGCTAGTCGCCTGCCGGTTAGTCTGCCTGAGAGGGCTTGGGCAGCTTAAGAGATTCCAAGCTACTGTCGGATCTTCCGCAGTTTAATCAACAGTTAATCAACCCAGGGTAATTACAACCTTGACCTAACTAAGGAGCTTGGGGGACTCATTCCCGAGTGACTCTTCCCTTGCTAAAGAACTTTGAACCATTTCCTTCTTTCCTACTACTTTTACTTAAAAACACAATCACTCGACTTAGTTTGCTAGATAATAGATAATCACAGAGTAGGTAGTAGATCTAGACCCCGGGTTGACAAATAGAACTTGCCGCTAGTTGCATTTCCAGACTGCGAGTACACTTGGTCGTAGTTTGGTGTTGTGTTTCTAGACCCCGGGTTAACCAAAAATATATTGGGAAATGGATAGACTTGGCAAAGAACAACTTTAAAACATGGATATAAGTGGTATTTCGGGAAATTTGGATATTATTGGCACAACCGTGAAAATTTTGGATATACAAGTGTATTAAACCTTATTAATATTATAATGATAAAAATAGCACCACCAAGCGTTGAGCGTGCTCACTTGGACAAAATAGGCAATAATCTCTCTTTCCATCCATGCCTTCGGTATCCGCAATCCTCCCCCCTGTTGTTCCTTTTTCTGCTCCGGATTCCGTTCTTCGCTGCCTATTCCAATCCATCTATCCTAATTTATTGCCTACTCTTTAGGTTCTTAGCTTCCTCAATTTCTGCCCGTAATTCCCTTCACTGAACTGCTTCAGCTCCCTTTAACTAGACTCCTACACTGCCGCCTCTGCTCCTCCACAACGACCACGACCACGTCGAAATGAAGTGAGTAGCAACTTGACTTCCTAGGGCTCGCATCTGGGCTCCGGTAGATTGATCAACAGCTGAATCCCAAAGAACTTAGTACAAACCCTCTGACCCTGTAATCGATTATACAGTCGTTGCAATTGTTGTCGGTCGGAGGAAGTATTGACCTTCTTCATTGCGTATTCCGCCGCAAAAGGATGGTCGCCCAAAGAATTCACGCTCTTAAATCACAAGTTCGCACTCTATTGATATTAAATCCGCGAATTTTGGACGCTTTGTTAAGAAATCGCGTTTCTGCGCTCTAGCACGGGAGCGTCGGAGCTACATACGAGAATTGGGTAACCTAAGTTGGTAGTAGAGAAACAGAGAGAAAGAGAAGAGAAAGTAGAGAGAGAAGGAAAAGTAAGAGAGAGAGAAAAGGGGGAAATCTGTTATTACTTCGCATATCCGGTTGGAGAACAGTACAGGCGGGCTTAATACTCGTTAGGAAAATATCTCGAACAGTCCCCTACTTATTTCTTCTATTTCTCGTCACTCTTATTCTATTTATTTACAATGAAGGACAATTGTTACAACTCCCCTTCCCTTCACAGCAGATTTGGCCTCAAGTCTTGAAATCTGGAACCTTCGTCTATACTCATCCAAATATCATCAAGTTG
The DNA here is from genome assembly GCA_946122785.1 of Linum tenue. Taxonomy (NCBI): domain Eukaryota; kingdom Viridiplantae; phylum Streptophyta; class Magnoliopsida; order Malpighiales; family Linaceae; genus Linum; species Linum tenue. Next base: position 51,474,704 of record CAMGYJ010000008.1, on the reverse strand, counting down.
CATCTTCTTCATCTTGATGAGTCCATTGCACCAGAGTTTGAGTGGCTGCCATATTGTTTCTAGAAACCATCTTCCTAGCCAAAAATCACTTCTGCTTCACTCTTCATTCCACCTTAACCATCAATCTCTGGTAGGATCGACTGAATACTGATAGCACTAACCTTGGCACGTTTAAGCAAAGAACACATGGAACATAGGGTGGATAAGTGTTCATGGGGGCAACTTCAACCTGTACGCCACAACTCCAACCTTCTTGTCAATCTCAAAAGGACCATAGAATCTAGGTGCAAGCTTCTGGTTTGCTCTGGTAGCCATAGTAGATTGGCTGTAGGGTCTCAGTTTCAAGTAAACCTTATTATGCTCCTGAAATGCTCTCTCCGTACGATGTGCACAGTGGTATGACAACACAGTGGAAACTGCCAGTGTTCAGAATCTGACTAAGTCTGGAAAACAGCTTGGGATAGGAACTTTGAAGGCTTGCTCGTGGCCAGGGAAGGACTCTCTAGGGCTAATGAAGCTCGGGAATGTTAGAAGGAGTTTAGTACTACAATGTAAAGGCATTGGATGACTTATACGAAGCATAGATGTCGTCAAGCTGGACGTCCAAATGAGCTATGGAGTGGGTTGGAGTGGTTGCAAGCAGACTACTTGCAGCTTACGTTTCTTTGTGTTTTCCCGGATTTAAGTCTACCTGTTAGGGAAGTCGAATTGTGTTAAAGTTATTTCCTAGTTTGAGTTTGTTTCCTTGTTAGAATAGATTTAGGAGAGTAAGTTTTCATCTATTTAAGGGCTTGCAAAGCCTCGTGTAAGGACAGTTTTTGGATTAATAACAAGCTTAGTTCATTGAGTTTGCTCAACGAAGAATTGTCCTTGATTGTTGGCCGATTCCAACGATTCAAGCGAGCTCCGTATCGATTGTTAGCCAAATTAGTTCTGAGAATACCGATCAATCGTTGCTGCTGCTGGAGCATGTCTGCTACTGCTACCGCTAAAGTAGATAAGGGATTCTAGATTGATAACCGAGAGGGAGTATAGCCATAGAGTCACTACAATAAATTTGGCCTATTATGACGAGACAATTTTGTCATATTAGATACCCATTTTGTCATATTATGACAAAAGCCGTCGTCACAAAGGTTTGTCATTTTATCGCCGTCAGGATAGGTCAATAGTGACAAAAAATTAAAACAAGGTTGTCATATTTGCTTTCAGTATAGCTGAGGTTCTGGGTAGTCTATTGTGATAGAGATGTTATGACGACATATTTTGTCATTACGGTTGTCATAATCTGGTGATTTTGTGAGAATTGTTCATCATATTACACTATTATATTTTGTCATAACTATATACTAAGACGACTACATTTGTCACAAGTGTTTATTATGACAACATTATTTTGTCATAACTGAATATTATGACGAATATATTTTATCATAGCTGCATATTATGACGAGTATAGGTTGTCAGTAAAGGTGCTTTATTTATCTCATGTCTAATATGACAAGAGAACAATTTGTCAGGCAATGTAAATAATGTGATGACATGACAATGTTGTCACATTTGACCTGCTTAAAAAATTTCATATTCGAAATTGTTTCTTGCATTACAACGTGATAATGGGAAGATTACCAAAGATCCAAAACATTATAAACATTTTCATAGCAGCTCTAACTCCTTTTTCAGAATAACCACACATTCTAAGTTGTCCGCCAAGACACAAAACATTCTAACTCCTTTGTGGATCTTGGGTTCTCCTTCGGTCCATACTTTACCTTTTTCTTCAGGACCTTCTGAACAATCTCACTGCGTGATACAAGCTTCCCCTCTGCGTTGGCTTATATCCAAATGGACTACATTTTCCCCCATGCTCCCTCCTCGAGGAATTGAGAAAGGATTAATGAATTGAGAAACGACCAAGAGAACTCTTTCCCCAGTCTCACTTCTGATTTCACAAGAATCCATTTCTAAGCCTTGGAAGGATTAAAGCATAACAAGAATCAACATTCTGAGGAAGAGGAGAAACAAAAACCTTCATCTTTATCAATGTCGAGAAAGTTTTCATCAACAGGATTATTAGTACACTATTTGTCACATTCATGGTAAGGATTGACAGCTTTTGGACAATTTGGATTTGCAACTCTTCTTTCTCCATCAGTGTTTCTGATATGCTGAACTTGTTTCACACTTCTTGGACTATCCAGAATGAATGGAAGCGATTGAATACGGGGTAAAAAGAAACAGTTAGGAACTTTCCCCGAAATCAAAACATCTTGAAAATAGTGAGATATTCTAAGAATTCCTAGAAGCCATATGCTACATAGACTTAGAGTGCATGAACATACAAAAGAAAAAAGGCTTTAGAAAGAACTTTGAAAAAAAGCTACCTGACTTCTTCTTGCTCATACATTTTGGAGTTATTCGCTGAGTTATCTTCTCCAGGCAAGCTACTCCACATTGATGATAGGGATTGCCAGCATTAACACACTCCTGGTGGACTCTTCCATTATCAACCATTTCTTTATCACCTTCTCTCATGACTCTGCAACAAAAAGAAGAAGAAGAAATTGAGCTTACAGCTTAGACCCTGATTGGATCCATAGAAAAATTCCTTCCTCAACAGATATACAATAATCGTAAACCAACTCTTAAGCGAGGCCTTAAACCTCCAAGCCACTCCATCCAAATCAAGAGTAAAGCTTAACCCTTTGGAGAGCCACATAAACATGAAATTGGAGGTGGGAAATTCAGCGGGCATAGTGACGGTGCATTAAGTTAGGCGATTAAAAAATATGGAGGTCAAACATCACGTCTAAACCACCCTACCCAAACAAATACCCTTCACATATAAAACAATTCTCTGTATCACCAAATCATGAATGGAAAGATTTGATTCTCTCCCAACTGAACAAGTAGAAAGAAAATCGACATCACTCATCAGCAACTATTGCCAAAAAAGGAAGAAAAAAAAGAGCATGCTTCCTAATCTAAGAACTCTTTTTTCCTCAACCCTTTTCCAAGGCAATTAAACCGAACAAAACCCAGAAACAAGATTTGCTTTACCTGCAAATTCTGGCGATCACAAGCTTGAAAAACAAACATAAAAATAGCGAGAAGGAGATGTACATATCATGAACATAGAATAAAGATAACAGTCTTACAGCTCAATCACGGCCACAGCCGCTAGTAAAGTCGATCTCCAATTCGACCGTCTGATTTTTGCTTTCAATCGACTGGAGAAGACAAGAGACGGTGAGCTCCGCACCTCTAGGCCGCCACTGAAAAACCAACCGTCGGCTCGTCGCAATCGCCAAACCTCGTCGGACATCGCCACCTCCGGTACCTCCAGGCTCGAGCTCCAGGTCGGCGAGATTCTCCGGTTCGGTGGCTTCTCACATCGTTGGGTGCTCAGATCCGAGCTGCTGCGGTCGCCACCAACCTCTGATCTCGCCGCCAGAAAGACAGATCTGCATCACCCTGTTGTCGCCATCAGCAACCGCGGCGCCCCATTGATCTCACCGCCCAGTCGCCGCCTCCATCCCCGCCGTTGTGACCTGCTCTGCCCTCGCGCCCGTCACTCGTCGCCGCTGGCCATTGCTCTAGTCGCCTTGGGACTGGCAGAGCCAAGGTAGAGAGAAGAAAATAAAAACAAAATATATTTTAAAAGGCGAAGAAAAGAGATTAAAAGAGGGAAGGAGTGAGATCGGCCGGGAAACGGCGCCTGGGGTCCTAAGTAAATGAAAAGAAGAGAAGAGAAGAGGAGGAAAAGGACTGATGTGTTAGGGTAAATGAAAATTTTGCTGGGGGAGAGGGAATTTCAAGTTTTGGGCGGGCTGAAAATTAGGGTTTATAAATTGGGAGGGACTGAAATTTGGGCGGGAAAAAAATGTGTCGACCGCTGATTGGTTTCGTCTAACATGAGGTTTGAGTCTAACACAAGAAAATATGACGAACATGCCTTTTGTCACAAAATGAAACCATTATATTATGACGAACATGTCTTTTGTCAAAGCCGAAACAACTATATTATGACGAACATGCCCTTTTGTCAGGTTATCGTGGGATTATTGCTATCTATTATGACAAAATACTTTGTCATTTAAACAATTCAGGAAGGCATGATATGACAAAAGCTACTCTGACGATATAATTTGTCATGTTTGTGTCTCTTATATCCCGTTATAGGATGCCTATTTTGACAAAATTAATTGTGACATAAAATATTTGTCCCCAGTGGCGGACCCAGCAATTTTATATAGGGGTGTCCTCTTTTAAAAAACAAATTAAATAAAAAAATAATTAATTAATAATTAATTCTTAAATAAGAAAATACCTGACACGTTCAAGTTAAAAAGGTACACAATGTATTTTCATATTTGAAAATAATTGTAGAATACACTTGATGTCTACACTGCTCAAAATAATTGTCTTTGTACGTATAACCTACTAGACAATCATTTACGAACTGATCACTTATTCGATTTCTGAACTTGTTCTTGATGTAACCCAAAGCTAAAAAGACTCTTTCAACACCTGTCGTACAACCATAAAATCAATACAAATTAAGAGTAGCTTGGAATTAGTTTAATTGTTAGGTTTTGAAAATAATTAGAAATAGCTAGGGAATGTCATTTTACTATTACACAGTGTTTAAAATCGAACAACAAATGAGTTGTAGCCTAATAAAATTATGTTTAATAATAATAATAGTGTCCTAGGTTTGAATTATCCAAACTACCGCTTGTAGTCCCATGTACAAACTAAGAAATGAGAGTAGGATAATCATTTTTTCAAATTTCAGAGGTGTCCCCCATCAATTATAATTTTTTGGTCCATACTTAAATTATCAACTGGGGTTGAATAATCGTTATCCCAAAATTTAGGGGTGTCCGGGACACCCCCAATGTGCCCTGGGTCCGCCACTGTTTGTCCCATTACTCACTTTAAATGATGACTTTTTCTGAAAACAATTTTTTTTGTCACATTAGGCATACCAAATAGGACATATATTATTTTTGTCATATCACCGTACCTATTGTGACAAACATAAAAGGACAAAATAATTTTTTTTGTCCTAGTAGGCTAAATTTGTTGTAGTGAGTGCTTCAAAAGGAGTAACTGTTAGGCTACTATGGTAATTAGTAATATACCACCATTCTGCCAAAGTCAACCACCTGGCCCACTGCTGAGGATTGTAATGAACCATACCTCTAAGATACTCCTCCAAACATTTGTTTAATCGTTCAGTTTGGCCATCAGCCTGTGGGTGATAGGCAGTGGAATAATGAAGCTTGACCCCTTGCAACTGAAACAATGTCGACCTGAAGGTGCTAGTGAATAGAGAATCCCTATATGATACAATGGTCTGTGGTAACCCATGAAGTTTGAAGATTCCATCAAAGAAAATTTGAGCTACATAAGCTGTTGTATAAGGCTTAGTCATGCTGAAAAATGTCCATACTTAGAGAATCGATCCACCACCACAAACACCACTTCTTTGCCCTGTGATTTAGGTAGACCTTCGACAAAATCCATGGAGATATGCTGCTAAGCCTGAGTAGGAATAGGTAAGGGCTGAAGCAGACCAGGGTAAGGAACATATTCCACCTTGCATCTTTAACAGATATCACACTCTTGCACAAACAGTCTCGGGTCTCTCTTGATAGGCCACAAAAAATACCTCTTCAACCGTTGATAACAGGCTTGGAGGCCAGAATGATCACCCACAGGTGAGTCATGGAATAGTTGCATTAGTTGTTGCCTCATATTCCCACCAGACCCAACATAGCTGGTTGCCTTGTAGTACAGTAGCTCTTGTTGTAATGCGTAAAGCTTAAGACCAACAAAGGACACAAAAGCGGCTGTCATTAATGGCCGAACCACCTGATCACCTGCATATGTAGTCTCTATCTCTGCCAACCATTCTGGAAGTACAATTGTAATAGCTTGATAGTGAATATAGTTAGTGAAATTGGGATGCCTGGACAGGTCATCTGCCACTTTATTAAAATTTCCCTGTCTATACTAGATCTCAAAATCCAGTCCAAGTAGTTTAACCAAGTCTTTCTTCTGTATCGGCGTATGAATCTTCTGACCTAGTGGATGTTTCAAACTTTCATGATCCGTCACAATCATAAACTGCCTTCCCTCCAAATAATGCCTCCATTTAGTTAAATCAATAATCATTGCTAGATACTCCTTCTCATAAGTTGACAGACCTTGTTTTCTTGGCCCTAAAGCTTGACTGTGATAAGCCAAAGGTCTACCCTCTTGTGACAATGAAGCACCTTACCTCAATTCACTTGCATTAGTCTCCAACACAAAAGTCTTTGAAAAACCAGGAAGAGCCAAAAGTGGGGCTTGAACCATAGCTTTCTTCAAGCAATCAAAAGCCTGTTGAGCCCCCTCAGACCACTTGAAGCAATCCTTCCACAACAAATTAGTTAAAGGTTTACCAATCACACTATAGTTCCTAGCAAACTTTCTATAATAACTAGTGAGGCCAAGGAAACCTCTCAATTCCTTAATGTTCTTGGGAGGAGGCCAGGATACCATGGCTTTTATTTTGGCAGGATCAGTTGAAACACTTTCTTGATTAATCACATGACCAAGGTAATCGACCTGTTGTTGACCAAAAGAACACTTTGAGGGCTTAGCATATAAAATATTCTGTCTGAGGATATCAACAGTAATAGACAAGAGTTCTTTATGGTTGTCCTGATCCTGCCTACAAACCAATATGTCATCGAAGAAAACCAGTATAACCTGCTTGAGACGAGGAGCATAAATCTTGTTCATGAGAGCTTGTAAAGTTGTCGGAGCATTGGTCTATCCAAAAGGCATGACCCTAAATTCATAGTGACTCTGATGTGTTCTAAATGTCGTTTTGTATTGATCAGGAGGATGCATCATGACTTGATGATAACCAGACAACAGGTCCAGCTTAGTAAAATACTTGGATCCTTTCGACTCGTCCAATAAGTCATCAATGACTGGAATGGGAAACTTATCCTTCACTGTCAAAGCATTGAGTTGCCTGTAATCCACACAAAACCTCCAACTTCCATCTTTCTTGAGAACCAGTAACACAGGTGAGGCAAATGGACTTCTACTAGGCTGAATATACTGAGCTTCCATCATCTCCTTGACCAACCTGTCCATCTCATTCTTCTGTGAGATTGAGTACCTGTAAGGGCCGAGGTTCATTGGTTGAGAATTCGGCTGCAATGGAATAGTATGGTCACAAGAACGAGGAGGTGGTAATGATTAAGGCTTTCCAAACACATCTTCATACTCCTTTAACACTGGAGCTAGAAACTCAGGAATCTTGCCTGCATTAGCAGTCTCCACTGAAATACTGAATAAATGTCCCAAGAATGAAGTAGTCGTCTTCTTAATAATCTTCTGCGAACTCTTTCCCAAGATTAGTTAACATTGAGCCACATCTTGAACACCCTGCAGAACCACTTCCTGTCCTTCCCAATCAAAATACAATTGCAGATTAATGAAATCAAACTTCACTGGACTGATTGTCTTAAGCCAATCCAGTCCCAACACTACATCATTAGAACCCTAATCCAGGATCCTCATATCATATTTAAACCTCGTGTCCTGCATTTCCCAACAGAAATCTTTACAAACCATACTGCTTATCACAAGGTTCCACCTGCCAATTTTACCCGAAAGGGGGTAACAGCTTGCACTAAGGAACATTTCAACTCCCTTGCTCGCTTCTCACTAAGAAACGTATGTGTACTACCAAGAATTAAAATTTGTTCCTTCTTCACCTTACCTTTCACAATTAGAGAGTTGGTCAGACCCCCGCTACTTAAGGCTTGCATAGAAACTTTAATGAGTTCTAGTTCCTACTGAGTCCCTCCATGAATCTCCTCTAGCTCATCTTCATCCACTTCACTCCACCTCTCAGGAGCTACAATCTCATCATCTTTACCCTGCAATGCATTCAGCTGTTTCTTACTGTCACACACGTGACCAAAGTAATACCCGTCGCCACACTTACAACATGCACCCTTAGCAAAATTTGTTGCCTTATTAGAAGCCTGAGCACTCTAGCCATTGGTATGAGTACAAGGACGTCCACCAGCACCTTACCACCTCCTAGGAGCATAACAGTGTCCTACTGGAGCTTGAGGCAAGGGACGAGAGGTGGAGCCTGCCACTTCTTTCGTCTAGTGATGACTCGATATTTGCACATGTTTTCCCCTTTGTTTCTTGATCGTTTAAGCTTGCCTTATCTCTTCTTTGGCCTATTTTACGCTAGGTTGTGTTCCTTTGTCACATTTCAGGTCCTAGCACATAAAGTGAAGCGTAGGCGGACGTTTCAAGTCAATCAGAGATCAATTGGCGACTCGGGGGAAGAAACTCGGGTATGAATTGAAGAAGAATGTATTTCTACCTAAGTTTGTGACCATATAATCATGTAATCTTGTCCTGAGAAGAAAGAGGACGAGAGTACGAGCACGTGGGATCAAACGGCACCTGATTTGGAGTCCGAACGAGGGAGAAACGAAGAATCAAAGATAGGGGAAATTGGTTTCGGTCTTCTTTGAGAAACAGAAGGGGGCCCTATCGTTACACTAAAATCCCCGGTAGAGGATTTTTTGGCCTTGACAGGGGATTTTCCCCTGCCTCCAGACGTTGCGTTTTCAAAAATCCCCGGTCGTGAACCAAAAATCCCCGGCCGTGACCTAAAATACCCGACAGGGGATTCTGACCGGGGATCGCGAACGCAGGCTGTTAAAAGCATGTTTTGTGCGTTTTTGCAAGGGAGAGCTGGGTTTTGGATCCCAAACACCCAAGGGACGAACCAAAGAGAGAGAGGCGATTTGAGGGCATTCTTGGAGTGGAATTGGAGGATTTCTTCGCCTTGGAAGCTCGAGGAACAAGCCCGGACTTGAAGACTGATCATCTGAAGATTCTTACTGCAGTCTCTCTCTTCTCCATGGAGTAACTTCCCTTCACTTAGGCTTTGAGGAACCCTAGCTATGTTTGTTTGATTGGATGATTCTATGAATACTCCTACTCGATAATCTTGAGTTCATATTCAATCTATGCATGTTTTCATGATTCAATTCTGCTTTAGTCGAGATTATTGATTCTGCTTTGATCCTATGAGAGCGAATACCTGATTAGGTCAATAGAGCACCATAGATTGATAGTATTGGATCGATTGCTTTAGTTGAGGGTCGATTCACTGCTTTGTATCGATTGAGAACTTCTTTCGATAGAGGGAGTCTAGTTCAGAACGCCTTGATCGGTTGTTCTAGAGAAGGGTATGTCCCTCTAGGCAATTGACTCAAGAGGGCCTTGTTCCTTTAGTCGAGACTCAAGGTCTATTTAAGGATTCTCCGCATTGTGAATGAAAGTAAAACAGGTTAGAGATCATCAATCATTAATCTGGCTAGTGGCTAGGGGGAATCATACCTAAGTGAGTTCCCAACCTATAATTAGATTAACTTTAACTGTAGCTTGCTAGAGTAGTTTTAGTTCTTTCATCTTAATCTGGTTTGCTAGATAATGAACTGCAGCTGAGTAATAGTAACTCTAGAGACCCGTGGATTCGATATTTATTACTTGAGACACTATACTGCAGTCCCTTTCATTGGTTACACTTGGCCTTTGTCAGGAGTTGTGTCATAGCGAGTCAAGTTTTTGGCGCCGTTGCCGGGGACTTTCTAGATTATTAGGAAAGGCAGAAGTTTGTTACTTTAGCATTTTTATTTTCTTTTCCACCCTTGCTTTTCACTTGGGTGTTTTTTGTTTTTGTTGGTGCAGATCCGAATCATGGATCCTCATGGCTTCTCCAACCATTGGGGGTATCCACCACCATCCGAGTGGTATTACCCTGAGACTCCCTGGAGCAATCAAGGAGGAGAAGACTATGGATTCGGGTTCCAGTACCAACCCCCTTACTACGGAGAACAATCAGACCCATGGGCATATCAAGAACAACCTCATTACCAAGAAGACTTTCTCCCACAACCAGAAGGGCCATCGGAGCTGGAGTTACTCATTGAGGCCTTCATGGGCCATTATGTAGAGCCATGCTACACTCCACAGCCAGATCCAAACTATGAATTGAGGCTTCTCATGGAGCAGTTTGCTTGAGACAGTGAGAGATCATGCTCCAGGATGGATCATTGTATCCGGGCCTATCTTGAAACAGAGGAGATCCTCCTGAACCTTAAGAAGAGCGTCGATGATCTTGAGCGATCTTGTGCACAACCTGCTCCAGATCACCCTCCTGCTACCATACTAGAAGAGGAGGAGGAAGAAGACGGCTACAAGGACATTGTGGAGCACACTGAAGTTGTCATGGAGAGCTCCCGTGATGATCATGATCAGGAATATCCTGTCGTAGCCGATCACACCTTCCCACATCCCAAACTGATCTTTGAAGAGGCAGGCATGAGTGATGAGATGCAAGAAGATCTCATGAAAGAAATTGCTTGGCAACTTGCTCTCCAATCCGTGCTAGAAGAAGAAGAGCAAGAAAGGGTGCAGAAAGAAGTTGTGGAGGATGACGAAAGTGAAGCAGGAGGAGTTCTTGATCATTTCCCAGGGGTGATACCACATGAACAAGGAAGGGAGGTTGAAGAAGCAATTGGCGTCCAGGCCGAGGACGAAGTTGAGGTGGAAGAGGCTTGCACCGGCCAAGCAAGTAATATCCCCACCAAACTTCGAGGAACTGCTTAGCAAGGACCCATTTGCAGTGTCTCTTGGCCAGACCAAGGCCACATCGACATCGGTTCCTCTTGGTGGACGCGATGGTGGTCAATCGATGTTGTCATATCTAGTTTGGGGCAATGAGACGAGAGAAGAGAAGAAGAGGTCTCGAGGGTGGAGACGTTATCTGCATCAAGTGCACGAGCTTCAATCACCTGTCATACCACATGCTCGTGACTTGAGACTCCACCTCATCGACGAGAACCTCAACTTCAAGGAGGTTTTGGGGTGGACCGAAACTTAGGAGCCATCGTCCGGCTCACGACGTGAAAGAAGCGCTTGTTGGGAGGCAACCCAACCAGTCGGTTTGCATTTCTTTTTCTTTTTCTCCTTGGTTGAGTCAGTTTTTTTTATTTGATTTTAGAGTCAATAACTCAACCTTTGTGAGATTTTGTGTGGTGTTTGTGTTCTGATTACTCTCTCCTCCTGGAATGCACCGCCTGCCCCGTCCACAATCATTCACCCTTGATATGGTAACTTCGTTCTATCCTCCTAATCTTTCCTCCATTGAGGACAATGTCGTGCTTAAGTGTGGGGGGGTGTTCAATTATGTATGCGGGTGAATGTTTGGCTGTATGTGTGCTTGGAGCCTAGTCCACTGTCCAAATTTTTAAATTTGAGGGCTCCAAGTACGTGTTTCCATGCAAATTGCCTGCTCAATATGCTTTGAATTGACAGTCTCTATAGTAATGTGCAACCTAGGGAGGTAGTGTAGCACTATGGAGGATGTTGAAGTATAAGATTTTTCCTATCTAGCTCTCTGCTGTGCCAGTTGATTTTGTGAATTAGTGGAGTTAAGACCGTTGAATTCATGTGGTAATGGTGACTCTGTTTGGATTGTGTTGCGGACTCGTGTATCGAACAGGGTGCTCATGTGGAAAATGGAAAGCAGTTGGTCCTCCATGTCGAAATCATCAAAATCCTAACACATGGGGTAAGCCCAACGTGTGTGGCACCATTCATTGCACAAAATCGGGTTTTTGGAGGAGGTTTTAGTGATCCTTAGTGGGGTACTCCTACAAGGTGAAGCTAAGCTGTCTCTAGTACAAGTAAAACTTCCACCCGTTGAACGGTTTGCCTACTTGAGGATGTGTTTTTAAGGGCACGGATAGAGCTTCCGACCCCCCTAATGAAGTGAAAGAGCACCCCGGTACAACGAGTCCTTGGTTGTGAATGTTGTGAATCCCTTTGTCCATGAACTGACTGTCTTACTTCTACTTCTTCTGATGATACTCGCTTGAGTCTAGAACTCGCATTGAGAGAGATAGGGAACGTCTTAGAAGACCAGTTGACCTCCTAAGCTGCTTTATGATCTAGGAAATCCTCTACCGACGATCGGGGTTGTTTGTTGCTATAGAGTTCTGGAGAGTTGCATTGGTTTGAGTTAGGTTTGCTTGGGGACAAGCAAACGGTTAAGTGTGGGGGGGTTTGATGACTCGATATTTGCACATGTTTTCCTCTTTGTTTATTGATCGTTTAAGCTTGCATTATCGCTTCTTTGGCCTATTTTACGCTAGGTTGTATTCCTTTGTCACATTTCAGGTCCTAGCACATAAAGTGAAGCGTATGCGCAAGTTTCAAGTCAATCGGAGATCAATTGGCGACTCGGGGGAAGAAACTCGGGTATGACTTGAAGAAGAATGTATTTCTACCTCATTTTGTGACCATATAATCATGTCATCTTGTCATGAGAAGAAAGATTTTTTTCGGGCTTCTCTGAGAAACAGAAGGGGGCCCTATCGTGACACTAAAATCCCCGGTAGGGGATTTTCCCCTGTCTCCACATGTTGCGTTTTCAAAAATCCCTGGTCGTGAACCAAAAATCCCCGGTCGTGACCTAAAATACCCGTCAGAGTATTCTGACCGAGGATCACGAACGCAGGCTGTTAAAAGCCTGTTTTGTGCGTTTTTGCAAGGGAGAGCTGGGTTTTGGATCCCAAACACCCAAGGGACGAACCAAAGAGAGAGAGGGCGATTTGAGGGCATTCTTGGAGTGGAATTGGAGGATTTCTTCGCATTGGAAGCTCGAGGAACAAGCCCGGACTTGAAGACTGATCATCTGAAGATTCTTACTGCAGTCTCTCTCTTCTCCATGGAGTAACTTCCCTTCACTTAGGTTTTGAGGAACCCTAGCTATGTTTGTTTGATTGGATGATTGTATGAATACTCCTACTTGATAATCTTGAGTTCATATTCAATCTATGCATGTTTTCATAATTCAATTCTGCTTTAGTCGAGATTTTTGATTCTGCTTTGATCCTATGAGAGCGAATACCTGATTAGGTCAATAGAGCACCATAGATTGATAGTATTGGATCGATTGCTTTAGTCGAGGTTCGATTCCAGCAACCTTCGACCAACTCCTTCCCAAGCCCCTCTCCCGATGAGTTTTCAATTTTTAGATTTGATTTTTTGATTTCCATATATGAATTTTGTATCACTGCACTGATATTTGTACCATTGCACTTAAACTCAAAATATGGTATTTGTACTAGTGCACTGGTAGCACTACCAATGCACTGGTTGCGATACCCTCTGCTGGTAGTGATATCAGTGCACTGGTACAAATGTCAGATCTAAGTATCAGGGCAGTGGTACAAATACCAGTGCAGTGATACTACATATCAGGTGGCCGGAGAGATTCTGCCGACGGGATTTCATCGGCGAAGTGTGGTGGCCGGAGGCTGTTGGGAAAGGAAAAATCAGAGATAGGAGACAGAATTGTATTTTGTATAGGTTTAGATTTAAAAAAAAGTAAGTAATTAATGTGGTGTATATAATTCTTACTTTGTATTTAATAAGAGAACATTTATTATGTTTACTTTCATTAATACTGGCCAATGATTAATGAAAAAATTGACCAATTAAGAAGGGGTGTAAAAAAACCAACCCCTTTGAGGGTAGGCATGCTAACTGACCCCAGCAACAAAGGCTGAGCTTTGAGCCATCAATCAAAGATTGGAGCTTGCTTGGAAACATGGCTACAGTTATCTTATGATCGAAACAGACTCTCAATTGGCAATTGATCTTATTATGAATAGTAATGATCCTATTCACCCCGGGTAGGATCCGGTCCTTAAGGCTAAAACTTAAGAAGCTGCTTAAGTTTCTGTTAGCCAATAGGGAGAGGAGAGAGAAGAGTGAACTATAACTACATAAAAGGGCAATTAGGGTATTCTTTATAAACATATTAAATGGAAATTAGTAATTAATACAATTTAATATTATTATTTAATATTTAATAAATTTTGAAACCAATGTTTAGTATTTCAAAAATGGAAATTCAAAATAAAAAATGTCCATTCTCTCTTTAACGACATGCAATGACATTATTAACGTTTTGCAATGACATTATTAATGTTTAGGAAATGAATTATTACTGATATACCCCATTATTATTAACAATTTCAACATACTTATTGATACTTTTCGAATACATTATTAATGATTTTAGTTCAGTTGGTAACGATTTACATTTTCATCCTCTACCCTTACGAATTAATAATGAAAGTTATGCCACATCGACATTAACAACTTGAATAAAATTATCATTTATTTACAAATATCTTTATTAACGATTCAAATTTTTACATCAAATTCATCACTAGCCAATAATGGCATTATACAATGACTTTCAATGACATTATCAACGTTTTGCGATCAATTGATATCTCTTTACACTGTCGTTCACAACGATCACAAAGCACAACTCTTATTTGCAGTATCTTTGAAACTTTTGATATATTGCACCTGTGATTCATTCAAGCAAACATTAGCTCACGTAAGTGCAAAAAATTAGTCAAGCAAACCAACTTCACAATCCGACACCAACCCGTTAATAATGATAAAACAAATAATTAATAACATAATTTTATTTCATTGAAAACAAACACAAAAATATTAATAATATTCATACTCAATGTTAAGTATCAAATACGTACTATCCAAAATGTTAACTTGAACATTGTATTCCGTTCAACACTAAAATAAAATCATTAACACTAAAACTGCGTCTAATCATTAATAATGGTATTGTAAATTATTAATAACTAGTTGCGTTTTTTTGAAAATGCAAGCAAAATCATTAATCATGACGGGATTGTATGGTTATTAAACGTACTATGTATTGTTAATAACTCCTTAATAAAAACAACTCTTATTCCCCACCTTTTGAACGACAAACATCATTATTAATGTTTTGAATAACATTATCATTGATTTAGAATATTCTTATTAACTAATGCACGTTATCATGTCATGTTCATACCTAACCAATCAATGCATCCATCAATAACTTGCAATGACATTATTAATGTGTTGCAATAACAATATCAACGCTTATGAAATGAATTATTATTGATGTGTCTCATAATTATTAACAAATTCAATATACTCATCAATGCTTTAGGATTTACATTATTAACTATTTAAGATAAATTCTTAATGATTTTCATTTTCGTAATCAACGCTTATGACGAGATATTAAAGTTATGCCACATCATTATTAACAGTTTGAATAACATTATCCCTAGTTTACAACATCTTTATTAACGATTTAAGTTTTCAAGTCATGCTCATTATTATCCAATCATGGTCTCTTACAATGACTTTCAATGATATTATTAACGTTTTCCAAACAATTGTTATCGACTTACATTGTCATTCTCAACATTTATGAAATGAATTTTTATTGATTGATAACAATTTCAATATATTTAATAACAATTGTAAATAACATTTTCAATATAGTTATCAATACTTTATGATAACATTATTAACGATTTCTTATCATTTTTTGACGTAAACTTCAATCACACCGTACACAAGAACATATAAAATTTTGAATTGATAAATCATGCCTATGACAAAAGATCGAGAAGAATCCATGTACTTAACCAACATGGTGAAGCTTGAGGGGCCTTGTAATACCACCATCTCCAGTCGCCATTTCGCCGTCGTTCCGTTCTCTTCCTCCCCTGCCGTTGCGGTTAATGGCAATAACAATCTCACATGGGAACAACAAAGTGAGGAATAGGTTGGTGGAAGCAAAGTAGTGGAAGATGAAACCCTACTTGTGGCGGTAAATTTGTAGAAGAAGAGGGATTTATGTGAGATTATGGGTATATATAAATTAATTAAGGGATCGGCGTGTAGTTGCAGGAAGGAGAGTGTGGGGGTTGAGAAGGAGACTGCAGAGACGATGAAGGAATGAAGAAGCGGCTGGGACGATCGACAATGGGTTTTTGGGGAGTGAGAAGGCGGTCGTGGGCAGGGATACGGTGAAGATAAGAGACTTCATTTCTAGGTTAATTTAAATTAATTAGATTAAGTTTAAATTAATTATAATTCCCTAAGTACCCTTAACCAACAAATAACTATCAATAATCACTAACTAATTACTAACCACCCGAGATTAATCTAATGGCTAGAATTGACTTAAGCAACTTCTTAAATTTAGTGGTTTAAAGACCTGAACCTATCCCTATTCCCCCCTATTCCTCTCTCTTGAATGCTATTCAACGAAGAATTTCTCAAAATTGACTTGTTAGGATAGTTCACAGTTATTGTGTAGGAAATAGAATCACAGACTGGTTCTCAAAACACAATTTCGTTTATTCCTACGATATATATGAACTGACTAACCCACCATCGGAACTAGCTAGAATTATTCAAAAAGACAATATGGGTGTGTGCTTCGATCGAAGCATTATTGTTACAACTCCCAATCCCCTCATGTAATCCCTCCCCCCCTGTATCTTTCTTTTTCTTTGGCTACGGCCTCCATTGAATAAAAAAAAAAATCTACTGCCCTATTCATGGCATCTTCTTTTATATAGTTTTTATCCATCTCGTTTTGCCGTTCCTCCTCAGGAGAAATAAAATAAAATGGTAGCACTCCCACTAAGTCGTCTCTCGTCTATCGTAGCTTATAATATTCTATATACTGTAATTTAAAATTTTATTTCTCCTATGTTAACATTCAGTACACCTGTTTTTCATTGTATTACAAAAACATTACTAGTTTTGTTGTTTGTTCCTTTTGACTTTCAACTTCCTTTCAAGTATAAGCACCATTTCGTGCAGCCAAAATAATACACTCCAGCAGTGCTAAACTTTTTTTTTAAGGACTAAACTTTTGTTTGAAACTCAACTGTTTACGGGTTTTTTTCATAACTATTGCAATTTAAAAAAAATTATCCGAAATACAGTGGTTGTAAAAATAATTTCCAATTTACTGTCGTTAAAACCGAATTGGGGTACGCACAACCTAATTGGGCTTTATAGTACGCGGAAAATCGAATTAGAGCGTCCGAGCCTGAATAATGTAGTAAATGTTAATTGGGTCGGGCGCGCCACAATTGGGCTTATTCCCGCCCCAATTTGCGTTTTAACGTACAATTTTTTCTCAACGTCTCTAAACAACCCAGCGGGAAATTCCCAACGGGCAAACAAACAGAAACTAGCCTCTAACAGGCAAATTTGGAAAAAATGGCTATTTTTCAGTGCCTATATAAAGGATGTCATTTTGCTAATGAATTGCCACACATTCTTTCACCATTCATGAGTATCATCTCCTACTAAAATTATTCACCACCGTGAACAAAGTCATAGCTCAACTATTTGAGAGATTATTGCTAATGCAAGTTATTCCTATTAACATTAGTTTTTTCTACTTTAGTAAATTTTAATTAGTAGATTGAATTGTATTTGTCAATTAGTTAATTTTAATTTAATTGTTCTATATATTTTATCTTCTTCTTATGTGTAGAGCCTTTAAACTTGTTGTTTGGTGGGAAATTGAAAAAGAAGAGAGAATGTTGGGGTTGACATATGAGCAACTATGTAAGGTGATCAACACTAATCTACGAGAAGAATGGGTAGAGGACACATTAACTTCCTTTACATTTAGACTGCCAGAATTGCAAAGAAATGGTAAATTTTTCACTATGGTATTCGGTTATGGATGATGTTGGAGTTGATATGATGACATATTTTATGGCGCAAAATCCAAATCGCGAGTTTGATGAAATATGTGTCGAGTTCGCTAGTCATCTTGAAGAGGTGGATGATACGTATAGTATGCGCTCGAGTAGTGTCCATAGTGAGCTAGATGATCTTATGGATGAGGCCAATGAGGACAAGGATGATGGCGATGATGTTTATGAAGGTGAGCATCGAGTCGTATTTGCACATGTTTGCACCCTTGTTTCTTGATAATTTTGGCTTGAGTTTTTTCTTTCTTGGACTATTTTACGCTAGGTTGTGTTCCTTTGTTATATTTCAGGTCCTAGCATGTAAATTGAAGCATAGGCGCAAGTTTCAAGTCAATCGGAGATCATTTGGCAATTCGGGAGAAGAAACACGAGCATGACCTGAGAAAGAATGGATTTCTATCTCATATTATGGACAAATAATAATGGAATCTTGTCATGAAAAGATGGAGGACGAGACTATGAACGTCTGGGATCAAACGGCGACTGATTGGGAGTCCGGACGTGGGAGAACCGAAGCATTAAACAGAAGCGGAGGAATAAATACGGGCAGGAGCCTCGGCATTTTGAGGCAGATTCCCCTCCCATGCCCGTATTTTTAGTGTCGAGAGGACCCTTGGATGCGCTGAAACTTAACCAAAACGCGTGTTTTGGGCAAAATACGGGCATGGAAGAATTACGACCGTATTTCTGCCCGTATTTCGCACAGAATCGGGTTTTTGAGGCAGATTCGAGCCAAAGGAAAGAGAGAGCTGGGTTTTGGTTCCCAAAAACCCAAGGGACGAACCCTACAGAGAGAGCGACTTGGGAACATTCTTGGAGCTATTTTGGAGGATTTCTTTGCCATTGGAGCTCGGGAATCAAGCTTGGAGATGGAGATTGAAGATCTAGATCAAATTTATGCAGTCTCTCTCTTCTCTATGGAGTAACTTCCCTTCACTTAGGTTTTGAGGAACCCTAGTTCCATGTGTTAGGATCTTTCTTGTATGAAGTTTTGGATGCTATACTGTGTGAATATAATCGATTGAGGCATGATGTATTGAGTCAATTGAATTCTGATAAAATTCTCTTGATTTATGCTTTAACCTATGATAGATAGAATCTAATTAGGTTAATAGAGCTTCCTTGATTGATAGTAGTGAATTATTTGTGCGAGAGTTAGTTAATTCATTGCTTTGTACTGGAATTCATTCCATGTAGTGGAGATCTGTGTGAATCGCCTAGCAGTCTATTCAGGTGAAGGCTAGTCGCCTGTCAGGTATTCTGTCTAAGAGGGCTTGGTCAGCTTAAGAGATTCCAAGCTAATTTAGGATCTTCCGCAGTTTAATCAATAGTAAACAACAAAAAGGAATTACAACTTGATCCCAATTGAGGAGCTAGGGGGAATCATACCTAAGTGATTTCCCAACCTGTAATTAGTAGAGTAGTTTAGTAAATCAATCCTTAATCTAGTTTGCTAGATAATGAACTGAAGTTGAGTAATAGTAACTCTAGAGACCCGTGGATTCGATATTTATTACTTGTGCAACTATACTGCAGTCGCTTTCATTGGTTACACTTGGCCATTGTTAGGAGTTGTTTCGTAGTGTGTCAAGTTTTTGGTGCCGTTGCCGGGGACTTTCTAGATTATTAGGAAAGGCAGAAGTTTGTTACTTTAGCGTTTTTTTACCCTTGCTTTTCACTTGGGTGTTTTTGTTTTTGTTGGTGCAAATCTGAATCCTGGATACTAATGTCTTCTCCAACCAGTGGGGGTATCCACCACCATCTGAGTGGTATTACCCAGAGACTTCCTGTAACATCCCGAATCGGCTAAAATCGTAGTTTGCACAGAATTGTAACATCCCGTTCCGGCTAAAATCGTATTTCGATCGCTAGAAAATTTCACGATTTAAAATCGGGTATTTTAATTGTATATCGACGAAAATCGGAATATCGATCGACGGGATAAATACCAATTACTATATTTATATATAGTAATACATATAAATAATTATATATGTTAATTAAAGTTACACACCTACTTGTGTGTCGCCTTGAGAGGAATTGCCAGGGGAAAAGAAATAAAAATAAAAAGTAAACGAAAAGCAGGCGGCAGAATGCTTTCATATATATATATAAGTATTGTAAACCAAATCCCCCCGGTCCATTTCCATCTTCTCTCTTTACTCATTTAATTACCCAGAGATAGAGCAGCGCGCGGAGCAGTTCAGAGGAGGGGCGAGGGAAATTCCATATCTCGATTCTTGAGGATTAGTAATTCAATAATCCCGTAAGTAATGCCTAATTCATTTATACATCGTGATTTATCGATTTAGAGTTTTAAAACGAGTTTTTGGTTCAGGAATTTCTCGAATTCCCGATAAGCCAAATTAGGGTTTCGAAGTATCCGGAAGCCGGATTGAGCCCAAATTTCATATACGAGCTTCCTGCAGCGAGGTAATCAATCCTATGGTTTTAATCCCTGAATTTTGGCAATTATTTAGGCCAGGGTCCAAATCGATGAATTTAGCTCCGGCCAGGGTTTGATGTGTTTTTATCAAGAATTTGACCCGGAGCCAAGAACTAATATTGACGGGGATACTGCAGAGGATATTAGGGCGGTCTCGGATTTTAATTCGGGGTTCGTTCGTGAAATCGACGTTTTAGTACGGGAAGGTTAAACCGGTGTTTGAACGACCAGAACTGGTGAGGGATTAGCACGGCATACCGGGTTTGTGTATCACGATAATTATATTGATGCTTAGAATTGACCTAGGTGAACTAGAATGGCATGATTAGGGGTGTATGAACTTTTGTGCTATATGTTGAACCCTGGATTGTTGTATGATATTATTGATTTGCCCTAATCGATATGGACCTGGCTTATGCTGATGATTGTGTATATGTTGCAAATTGTGGGCTTGACTGTTGATATGCTTTATGATGGTTCGAGAAAGTGATTGGGTATGACATTTCATGATTGATGTATTTGGATGTACAAGTGGGAAAATATATATCTCCTGGTGATATTATGATTTTTAAGGAGGATGACTTGCACGAGGGTTTATCCCGAGGAAGTGCAATAATACGACTCCTGATTTACCTATGTTGAGACAATTATGGCCAGGTCAAGTACATGTGTAAGTAACGAATTATGATTAAGCAAGATGAGATATGGATCATGTATAAGGACATCAAGTAAGAGTGATTTGGTCTCATGGTCAATTACATAGTAATTAGGGCTCCCTATGCTATTACTCTATTATGATATGTATGATAGTCACACCTCTCATGTGGTGGTGATTGAAGAATTCTTACGAGATATGACCACAACCAGAGCGGTGTCGGGGTATGACTACACCCATAGTGGTGTGGGGTATGTATGACCACATCCGACGGGATGTTGGGGTATGTATGACCACATCCGACGGGATGTTGGGGTATGTATGACTACATCCGACGGGATGTGGGGTATGTTTCCCGGGAGAGTTAATAGCATGGGAGTAGCCAGGCGCCTATAAGTAAAACATGATAAGATGCATATGCATAAGTCAAGGTGGTTGAGTCTTTTGCCTATTGGGATGTCGGATGGCTGAGGTCTGATCCTAGTGCTTTGGCTTGTTTGCTAGATGTATGGTAGGGGTATGCTCTGTTATGAACTCACGATGCTATGATTATCTCACTCAGCTATGAGCTGACCCTCTTTTATTCTTCTTCTCTGCTTATGCTATGTGTAAGCAGATCATCAACAGCAGCAGTAGATAAGTGTTAGGTGGGAGAGGAGCTAGAGTTGAAGCCAGGATGAGGTATGGTCTTCAACTATTCTGTGCTTGGACTACTACTCGGGATTTTGGCCAGTGATCCACACCTTTTTGTAAAAATGTTTTGAGAACGTTTTTCATGTGCATACTAGCTTCTGATGTAGTGTGAGATATCCATAGGTGTGGAAAGTTGATGATATGTGTATATTTATGTGGTTGTGTAAGTTATGACGACTATGATATGTATCAGTATAGTATGCAGTTGTGTAACATGAAACTGTGACTATGGCTATGAAAAGCCAATGCATATGGAAGTGAGTGTATATGTTTGTCTATGAATGCATGAATTTAGATGAATTATTTTGCAGGATCAGATGGAAGAACTGTTAGCCCATTACGCGAGTAATTCATGTCGAAATTTTATTTGGGTAAATTTTGATAATTAATGCAACACCCGAGATTATTTCCGCTGCAATTGTATGAACAATATGATTAGGTAATACGTACAGGGTAGGGTGTTACACTTCCTAGAGCAACCAAGGAGGAGAAGATTATGGATTCGGGTTTCAGTACCAACCCCCCTACTACGAAGAACAATCAGACCCCTGGGTATTTCAAGAACAATATCCTTATCAAGAAGAATTCCTCCCACAACTAGAAGGGCCATCAGACCTTGAGTTAGCCACAACCTTTACGGGCCATCCGGCAGAGCCATGCTACACTCCACAGCCAGATCCAAACTATCACTCTTGGCTTCTCGTGGAGCAGATTGCTCGAGTACCTAAGAGACCCTTTCCCGAGATGGATCCTCATATCCAGGTCATTGCCCAAAATTACTTCTCCTTCCCCGGTGAAACAGAGGATACCCTTCGGGGCATAAAGAAGCACATAGAGGTCATTGAGAAAGCTTGTTCACAGTTTTCTCAAGACAACCTTTATGCTGCCATACAAGTAGAGGAGGAGGAAGAAGAAGGAAATCATGAGGATGCTGAGGAGCATACGGAAGTTGTCACGGAAAGCTCCCATGATAATCATGATCAAGTGTATCCTCTGGTGGTAGATCACAAATTTCCCCATTTCCGCTCTGACATGCTGGGCCCGAGCAAGGAGATGCAAGCTGAAATTATTGAGAACCTTGCGTGGCGACTTGCTCTCCAATCCGTTATGGAAGAAGAAGAGAGAGAAAGGGTAAGGAAAGAAGTTGTGGAGGATGAGGAAGAAAGCAAAGAAGAGGTAGTTCTTGATTATTTCCAAGGAGAGAGACCACATTTTGAGGAAGGAAGGGGGTTGAAGAAGCGAGTGGTGTCCAGGCTGAGGATGAAGTTGAGGTGGAAGAGGCTTGCACCGGCCCTATAATACAAGTAGTATCCCCACCAAACTTCGAGAAACTACTTAGCAAGGACCCATTTGCAGTGTCTCTTTGCCAGACCAAGGCCACATCGACATCGGTCCCTCTTGGTGGATGCGATGGTGGTTAGTCGATACGCTTATATTTGGTTTGGAGCAATGAGACAAGAGAAGAAACGAAGAAGAGGTCTCGAGGGTGGAGACTTCAGCTGCATGAAGTGCACAAGCCTTCATCCCTTGCCACACCACCTGCTCGTGACTTGAGACTCCA
The DNA here is from genome assembly GCA_946122785.1 of Linum tenue. Classification (NCBI taxonomy): domain Eukaryota; kingdom Viridiplantae; phylum Streptophyta; class Magnoliopsida; order Malpighiales; family Linaceae; genus Linum; species Linum tenue. The sequence continues at coordinate 51,451,611 of CAMGYJ010000008.1, read as the reverse complement.
CCTCATAGATGAGAACCTCAACTTCAAAGAGGTTTTAGCATGGACTGAAACTTAGGAGCTACCGTCCGGCTCATGACGTGAAAGAAGTTCTTGTTGGGAGGCAACCCAACTAGTCTGTTTGCATTTCTTTCCCTATTTATCATTGGTTGAATAAGTTTTGTTCTTTGATTTTGGAGTCAATAACTCAACCTTTGTGAGATTTGTGGGGTGTTTGTGTTCCGAGTTCCGACTACGCTCTCCTCCTAGAATGCACCGCCTGCCCCGTCCACCATCATTCACCCTTGATCTAGTAACTTCATTCTACCCTCCTTATCTTTCCTCCATTGAGGACAGTGTCGTGCTTAAGTGTGAGGGGATGTTCGATTATGTATGTGTGTGAATGTTTGGGTGTATGTGTGTGCATGGAGCCTAGTCCACTGTCCAAATTTTGATTTGAGGGCTCCAAGCACGTGTTCCTTGCAATTTCCTGCTCAGTATGCTTTGAATTTATAGTCTTTATAGTAATATGCAACCTAGGGAGGTAGTGTAGCACTATGGACGATGTTGACGCATTAAAGAAGTCTCCTTTCTTCTTCATATTGTGTTGGTTAATTGTGTGAATTAGTGATCTTAGGACCCTTGAAATGTGTGGTATTGTGGACTCTCTACATGTCATGGACTCCTGTATCATGTTTTGAAGTGAAAGGTGCTCGAATATGTGCTTTAAAATAATGTCTCCCGCGCGAAAAGGGCAAAAGTGTGTAAGGGGAGAAGGGAATTCGTTCCCAATTTCCACCTACTACCTCCAGCCCCCTTACATTTCTTTCCCCCGCAAAAGGCATGAGACATCCGCTCCCGACATGGCCGGTAAGAGCTGCTCACGGCATGGCCGATAAGAGCTGCTCCCGGCATGGCCGGTAAGATCTGCTCCCGCCATGGCCGGTAAGATCTGCTCCCGGCATGGCCGGTAAGAGCCGGGCTCCCTCAAAACCTTTGCTAGGTGGGAGCCCAGTTTTCTGGAAAAAAAAACAGGTTGGAACCCTTGAAAAAAAGAGAAAAAACAAGAAAAACAAGAAAAAAGGTTCCAACCCTTGAAACACGAGCATGACCTGAGGAAGAATGGATTTCTACCTCATATTATAGACAAATCATCATGTAAGCTTGTCATGAAAATAAGGAGGACGAAACTACGAGCATCTGAGATCAAACAGCGACTGATTCAGAGTCCGGACGAGGGAGAAACAAAGCATTAAACAGAAGCGGAGGAAGAAATACGGGCAGGAGAAATACGACCGTATTTTCCCCTCCCATGCCCGTAGTTTTAGTGCCGAGAGGAGCCTTGGATGCGCTGAAACTTAACCAAAACGCGTGTTTTGGGCAAAATACGGGCATGGAAGAATTACGACCGTATTTCTGCCCGTATTTCTCACAGAATCGGGTTTTTGAGGCAGATTCGAGCCAAAGGAAAGAGAGAGCTGAGTTTTGGTTCCCAAATACCCAAGGGACGAACCCTAGAGAGAGAGAGAGAGACTTGGGAAAATTCTTGGAGCTATTTTGGAGGATTTCTTTGCAATTGGAGCTCGGGAATCAAGCTTGGAGATGGAGATTGAAGATCTAGATCAAAATTATGCAGTCTCTCTCTTCTCTATTGAGTAACTTCCCTTCACTTAGGTTTTGAGGAACCCTAGTTCCATGTGTTAGGATCTTTCTTGTATGAAGTTTTGGATGCTATACTATGTGATTATAATGGATTGAGGCATGATTAATTGAGCCAATTGAATTTTGATCAAATTCTCTTGATTTTTGCTTTAACCTATGATAGATAGAATCTGATTAGGTTAAGAGAGCTTCCTTGATTGATAGTAGTGAATTGGTTGTGCGAGAGTCATTCAATTCATTGTTTTATACTGGAATTCATTCCATGTAGTGGAGATCTGTGTTAATCGCCTTAGCAGTCTATTCCGGTGAAGGTTACTCGCTTGTCAGGTATTCTGTCTAAGAGGGCGTGGTCAGCTTAATAGATTCCAAGCTAATTTAGGATCTTCCGCAGCTTAATCAACAGTAAAACAACCAAAAGGAATTACAACTTGAATCTAATTAAGGAGCTAGAGGGAATCATGCCTAAGTGAGTTCCCAACCTGTAATTAGTAGAGTAGTTTAGTAAAATAATCATTAATCTAGTTTGCTAGATAATGAACTGAAGCTAATTAATAGTAACTCTAGAGACCCGTGGATTCGATATTTATTACTTGTGCCACTATGCTGCAGTCGCTTTCATTGGTTACACTTGGCCATTGTTAGGAGTTGTGTCGTAGCGTGTCATGTAGAGACATATGTTCCCGCATCACATTATTTTTTGCTCCTAGAAGACTATGACAACGAGATGAGAGTTGACTCTTATGGAGATATGAATGATGATCTAGGAAGCCGCCCGAGGCAAGAATTCTACATTGGCTAGATATTTTGTTCAAAAGAAGTAGCACAAATGGCCTTGAAGCTTTACGCGATGGAACGTAACACAACTACATGGAGAGCAATTGCACATAGATGGTTCGAGTTGCCTACAAAGACTCTAGCGGTGATTGGATAATTAAAAAGGAAAATTTTGCACATTCTTGTAGCAACACGACTCAGCCAAAGGATCATCGCCAACTTGACGTAGATAATATTTCTGACACTGTGAAGCATTTAGTTCAAGCCCAACCAGATATACGTGTCAAAGCTCTGCAGGCCGAGTGCAAGGATAGGTATCATAGTACTATTCGCTACAAAAAGGCATGGTATATATGCTAAGCAAAGGGCGATGGGAAAGCTTTATGGCAAATGAGAGAAATCTTACGATGATTTAAAGACGTTCATGCGCGTTATCAAGGTAAAAAATCCAACATCTATTATTGATTGGGTGACGGTCCCCTCATCTATGCCAGGCCACAAGATCTTCCAACGAGTGTTTTGGGAATTGTCCCTTGCATACAAGGCTTCAAGTGTTGTCCAGGATTCATCCTCGTTGATGGAACGTTTCTCACTGGGAAGTATGAAGGTACGTTGCTCATTGCAAGTTCCTTTGATGGTGAACAAAAAATATTTCCGATTACATTTGCCATTGTCGAGAGCGAGAACACCCATAGTTGGCCATGGTTCATTAGACATATTTAGAGCTTGACTGACCGCATTGACATATGCATCATATCCGATCGACATGCGGGGTTAACTGAATCACTTAGAGATATTGGAAGAGGTTGGGTATGGAGGTTGTGTCTTCGACATTATGCCAACAACTTCAATAAAAAGCATAAATCTAGACTTATGCAATATCAACTGAAGAGGACTGGTAAATTTTAAAACATTGATTTTCAATGCTATGTTCTTTCAAACTGTCTTTAATATTAGCACTTAATTTTACTTTGTAAAATGACAGGTTCGGAAAGACTTATTCTGATGTTCAATCGTCAAGCTAATCAAGTTTTGAAAATTGCGGACGAGAGAGGAAAACGATGCAGTTAGATGGCAAGTACCATATTCCTTCTCTTTATTCGTGATCCATCCACACTTTTTCCAAGGTTAAGAGAGCGGAGACAATCGTAGTAATCTCTGCACAACGGAGTATAAACAATTAGTTTTCTATGTAAATGGCACAAACGAATTAGCAAATGTTGTTGCTTATAAAATAACTTACCTCACCATCTACAAAAAATTGTGGGTTAACGTGTCGTGGAAGGTTTATACCAAGATCTCATCTTGTGGTACACTGGATAAAAAGATGTAGTGCACTACATTGACCTGCTTGACATTGTAACCAGCATGCACGGGGAGCTTGAATTTCATAATGGACTGCGAAAACAAGGGTAACTAGATGAATATCTCACCAAATCAATACGTTTTGGTCGAGACATACAAAAATAATAATTATCATGCTCTCTAAAACGTGGAGGATGTCTGTGCTCTAGTAAAGGGATGCTCGCAACTTTGACTAATCGTGTAACATCCCGAACCTTTTTCCGACAAGATACTGTCCGCTTTGGGCCTCTACACCCGCACGGATTTCGACTTGGGGTGCAATTCAAGGTGACTTCCCATAAGGTCACCCATCCTTGTTGTACTCCACACTGAGCACGTTTAACTTCGGAGTTCTCACAAGAACTCCTCCATTTCACCCCAAAACGCGTCGTGTCAGTTAAGGCCGGTTTCCTACTTATGAACCATGGATCTCTCCCGTGCTTTGTCGATGTGGGATTCTCCTAAGGTGTTACATACACCCCCCCTCGGGACTCAACGTCCTCGTTGAGGTTTGCCCCACCATCGTTCAAGAGGGACGCGGAGAGGCTCTGATACCACTTGTAACATCCCGAACCTTTTTCCGACAAGATACTGTCCGCTTTGGGCCTCTACACCCGCACGGATTTCGACTTGGGGTGCAATTCAAGGTGACTTCCCATAAGGTCACCCATCCTTGTTGTACTCCACACTGAGCACGTTTAACTTCGAAGTTCTCACAAGAACTCCTCCATTTCACCCCAAAACGCGTCTTGTCAGTTAAGGCCGGTTTCCTACTTATGAACCATGGATCTCTCCCGTGCTTTGTCGATGTGGGATTCGCCTAAGGTGTTACAACGCCCTTATGGCTAAGATGAAGCCAAATCGAGCTCGTGGAATTTCGAACAAGGAAGTTCAAACTAAACGAGCTGAAAAGTGGCAATGCAGGCTAATTCAAAATGTCTCAGTCATGTGTAAAGCCAACTCCGATGAGTCATGGGATCTATGGATGGCTTGTTTGGTTTGATCAGTTGAGTTGGAAGTGGGTGTGAACTTTTGGCATGATGCAATATGCCAAAGTTTAACTCATTCTTATTAGATAGTATTAAATAATAACATGGCTTAGTTAGGCTATGTAGTATGTGCATCACAAAGAAGAAGCCGCAACGTTGTTGGTACTTATATTTGGTAGGTGGCAGTAGGATTCTTGGGTGGGAAAAACATAGCTGCAAGGGTTTTAGATAGAAAGTCAGTAAGACTACCGCCAATTCAAGAGTTTATTGGGCTTGATTGTATTCCATTAAATAATATTGGCAAGATTTGGCAGAGGAAACCAATGAAATTAAATTACTTGGCCAATATAGGCAAATTGGTCATGGTTCAAAACAAGGCTGTCATTTTTTTTTTTTTTTACAAAAGATAATCATAAATTGATCGGAAAAAGGTAGTTACATCCTGGAATTCAGCTAGACCTAATAATCAAACAAAAAACTCATAGTCGGATACAAAGAGAGGGCTTTCCGAGCCACCAAGTGGGCTACCCTATTGTTCTGCCGGCCTACAATTCTCACACTAAACTCCGGATTACTGGCAAAGCACTGAATGACCTCTTGAAGAATCGCTCCCATCCGGTTATCCCTGGCATCAGCTAGCAGGATCTTCTCTATGACCACTTTATTATCCCCTTAAAATCGAACCTCCTTGAATCCATGATCAAGACACCAATTAACCGCCTCACGGAGTGCAAGAACTTCAACCACCATAAGGTCATCTATCATGCTAAACTGGACCCCATTAGCAAAAACAATCTCCCGGACCTGATTCATAATAACCATCCCACCAGCTGAATGCGAACCTCTCCTCGTTGCCCCATCCCACCTACAAACCGTTGTCTGTGTCCCATATAGATTCAACGGATGCACCCTGGGCAGGTCTGAATTGGACGCACAGTCCTTCGGCAAACAAACCCACTCTTCATACTGCTGGTTAAGCTGTCTCATTAAGGCCGGGAACCCAAACTGTTTACCCTCAAAGACCACCCAGTTACGTAAGCGCCATATTCACCAGAGGACCATAACAACTTTTAGGAACAACGAGGGTTGCTGGATTAACGTCATCTCTCTTGAGAAAGAGCGGAAAAGTATGCCGCGGAAGACCTTGTCCCAGATACTCCAACCCCGCATAGTCCTAGAGAGCCCTAGCCACCGGACAATCCAGGAACATATGCTCCATTGTTTCCATCTCTTCCCAGCACACCTGCCACCGAGGGAGTACCGGAACCTTTTTCTCCCGCAAGGTCTCTGTAGTTGGCAAGATTCTTGAAAAGATCTGCCAAACAAAGACCTTTAGCTTAGGCGGCATATTGGCCTCCCACAGACGAATCCAGCTAGGTCGATCCAGCCAACTAGCCGTGACCCGAACAAGGCATTCATTCTAAAGCAATATAATAAGTAAATTAGGCCACAACAGCGGGTGGCTCTGCAGCGTTGCGGGAAGGAGTAAAAGTGTTATTAGTCGCTGGGAGCTTTGCGAAAATAAGGTAGCAGGGGTGTTGATTTTTTGTGATGAGTGTAGCCAATCGGGATTTGGCTAGTAAATGTAAAATAATAAAAACTATATCTTTTCTCTCTCTCCTCTTTTTTCTCTTCTCTGAGTGCTCGCAAAATTAGGTCGATGGCCGCCGTTGCCGACGGAGCCTCCCAGGGCGTCGTCAGTGGCGGCAGGTCCTGGGCTTCCTTGTTCCACGTTGCTGAAGAGAATCGATTGGATTATTACGAGTCAGAATTCGTTAATGGATCTCTTCGAATCCCTAAGTCGGTGATTGAAGAGGGAGCGAAGCATTGGGATAATAGCTTGGTTGGGCAGTTTCTTGTCGATCCCCCTTCAATCTCGGCGCTCCGCTTCTGGGCTAACTGGATTTGGGGTAAGGAAGGTGAAGTGAAGGTCTCTATGCTGGAGGATAGACTGGTGCTCTTTCAATTTCCTTCAGAATCGACTTGTCGATGGGTGTTTGAGGGAGGCCCATGGCATTACAAGGAGAAAATTATATGTCTGAGGCGTTGGGTTCCAGGAATCAGAGCGCTGGAGATAAACAACTCAGCCATTCCAGTGTGGGTCAACTTAACAGGTATTCCTGCTGAGCTAGCTTTACGAGAGGGACTAGGGAGAATCGCGAGTTCAATTGGTAAGCCTATGTGTATGGATCATTCGATATCCCAGAGGAAGAAGATAGGTGCAGTAAAGGTATGTGTTGAGGTTAGTGCCAAGAAGCCTTTGGTGAATAAGATTAGTATTACCCCTGATGATATGGAGGAGATGTATATTGGGATTGAAGATTGTGGATTACCCCGCTGTTGCACTTCCTGTGGTGTCTTTGGTCATGATTGTTCGATGCCCCCTCTGGGAGTTCTAACTAAGAGAGTTTGGAGGCCGAAGCAACTCCAGGTTGCTCCATTACAGGAGGTGATTAGTATTGAGAAAGAAGCGGTTTCTGTGCAGACAGTGGGGGAGAGAGTGTCTGAGAAGGGTAAGGAAGTAGTTGTTGATTCAACACCTCCAGTCACTCGGAGTGCGCTTCCCTTGCAGGAAGAGTTTAACAAAGTCATTAATGGGGCTAAATCAAAGTCTGTTCCCAGAAAATCTGCAACTATTTTACATTCTAATGCATTTGATCTGCTTTGTGGAAGGGACATCAAATTGCAGGCTCCTCAGAAGAAACAAGGTGGGCGTGAGGGGCTTAGGAGTAAGGGAGCCACTAAGGTGGCTGCTCCTCATAAATGACTACTCTCATATGGAATACAAGGGGTTTTAATAACCCCTTGAAGCATGCTTCTGTGCTTAAATACATCAGAGTTCATAAGGTTTCGCTTTTTGCACTTCTTGAAACCAGAGTACAAAAACAAGATAGTATAGATGAAATAAGGGAGAAATTTGTAGGGTATCAATTCACTGACAACTAATCTAAGAGCAGGTTAGGAAGGATTTGGATTGGGTGGAGTGATGATATGAAGGTGCAAGTTCTGAAGGAAGATGAGAATTTTATCCACTGTTTAGTGGCTGTACATAAGGGGTCTCAATTCTTCTTTATTGCTATGGATGGTTCGAATGAAGAAAGGGATAGGCTACAAACTTATAGAGCTATGGTACAGTGGAAGGTGAAAGGCTTTCCCTGGATGATTGGAGGGGAGTTCAATGCTATCCTTTGTCCTGCTGAAGCATCTAACTCAATTCCTATTACTACAAGCATGACAGACTTTAGAAGTTGGATTGAACAGATGGAGGTAGTAGATCATAAAGCAACAGGGCTTGTCTTTACCTGGGCCAATCAACAGCGACTTAATCCCATTGCCAGAAAGCTTGACAGACTGATGGTGAATGAGGACTGGTTTGAACATGTAACACCCCGTTTCAACTAAAATCGTATTACTGCCACTAGAAAATTTCACGATTTAAAATCGATCATTTTGGCAGTATTTCGACGAAAATCGGGTTATCGATCGATCGGATAAGTATACGTATTAATTTTATATATATATATATATTATATATATATACACACGGTCCATTTAATTCACCGACTCATCATTTTCCCATTCCACTTCTTCTCCTTTCCATTTTTCTGGACCGAGAAGCAGAGGCGCACAGGGCATCGCGGGGAAAATTTCACAGCTCAATTCTTGAGCTCTAGTAGCCCAAAAATCCCGTAAGTAATGCCTAATTCATCTATTCATCGTGATTTACCGATTTAGAGCTTTAAAACGAGTTTTTGGTTCAGGAATTTCTTGAATTCCCGATAAGCCAAATTAGGGTTTCGGAGTATCCGGAAGTCGGATTAAGCCCAAAATTCATATACGAGCTTCCTGCAACGAGGTAATCAATCCTCTAGTTCTAATCCCTGAATTTTGGCTATTATTTAGGCCGGGGTCCAAACCACTGAATTTAGCTCCGGCCAGGGTTTGATGTGTTTTTATCAAGAATTTGACCCGGAGCCTAGAACTAATATTGACGGGGATACTGCAGGGGATATTAGGGCGGTCTCGGATTTTAATTCGGGATTCGTTCGTGAAATTGATGTTTTAGTACGGGAGGCTAGAACCGGTGTTTGAACGACCAGAACTGGTGAGGGATTAGCACGGCATACCGGGTTTGTCGTATCACGATAATTATATTGATGCTTAGAATTGACCTAGGTGAACTAGAATGGCATGATTAGGGGTGTATGAACTTTTGTGCTATATGATGAATCATGGACTACTGTATGATATTATTGACTTGCCGTAATCGAGATGGACCTTGTTTATGGTGATGATTTCGTATATGTTGCAAATTGTGGGCTTGACTGTTGATGGTGGACCTTGTTTATGGTGATGATTTTTCATGATTGTTGTATTTGGATGCATATGTGGGAAAATATATATTCCCTGGTGATATTATGATGTTTAAGGAGGATGACTTGCACGAGGGTTTATCCCGAGGAAGTGCAATTATACGACTCCTGATTTACCTATGTTGAGCCAATTATGGCCAGGTCAAGTACATGTACAAGTAACGAATTATGAGTAAGCAAGATGAGATATGGATTATGTATAAGATTACCAAATAAGAGTGATTTGGTCTCATGGTCAATTACATAGTAATTAGGGCTCACCATGCTATTACTCCGTTATGATATGTTATGTCACACCCCTGATGTGGTGTTGACCGTTGATTCATCATGAGATATGACCACGCCCAGAGTGGTGTTGAGTCCGATATGACCACACCCATAGTGGTGTCAGGTCCGATATGACTACACCGGCAGTGGTGGGTCCGATATGACCACATCCACGAGATGTTTGGTCCGTATTCCCGGGAGAGTAATTAGCATGGGAGTAGCCAGGCGCCTATAAGTAAAACATGATAAGATGCATATGCATAAGTCATGGTGGTTGAGTCTTTTGCCTATTGGGATGTCGGATGGCTGAGGTCTGATCCTAGTGCTTTGGCTTGGTTGCTAGATGTATGGTAGGGGTATGCTGGTTATGAACTCACTATGCGATGATTGTCTCACTCAGCTATGAGCTGACTCTCTTTTGTTCTTTTCCTCTGCTTATGCTATGTGTAAGCAGATCATCAGCAGTAGCAGTAGCAGTAGCAAGTACTTAGGTGTGGGCAGAGCGAGGAGTTAAAGGCAGGATGAGGTATTGTCTTCAACTATTTTGTGCTTGGACTACTACTCGGGATTTTGGCCAGTGATCCACACCTTTTTGTAAAATGTTTTGAGAACGTTTTTCATGTGCATACTAGCTTGTGATGTAGTGTGAGATATCCACAGGTGTGGAAAGTTGATGATATGTGTATATTTGTGTAATTATGTAAGTTGTGACGATTATGGCATGTATCAGTATAGTATGCAGTTGTGTAACATGAAACTGTGACTATGGCTATGAAAAGCCAATGCATATGGAAGTGAGTGTATATGTTTGTCTATGAATGCATGGATTTAGATGAATTATTTTGCAGGATCAGATGGAAGAACTGTTAGCCCATTACGCGAGTAATTCATGTCGAAATTTTATTTGGGTAAATTTTGATAATTAATGTAACACCCGAGATTATTTCCGCTGCAATTGTATGAACAATATGATTAGGTAATACGTACAGGGTAGGGTGTTACAGAACAATTCTCTGACTGTGTAGTGGAGTTTCTTCCCCCTGATTTCTCTGACCACTGTGGGATCCTAGTCCAGCCACATGTCCCAACCAAAAGCTTCCCCAAACCTTTTCGGTTTTATGATATGTGGTTGGAGCATCCCTCTTTCCCTGACATTCTACATAAATGTTGGCAAGGCTCATCTCATTCGGGTTTGTTTGGAGTTAGGAAGAAGTTGGTCTCTCTCAAGGCTGAACCGAGGAAGCTAAATAAAGAAGAGTATTCAGACATCTCCAAAAGAGTTAAGGAGAAAAGAGAAGCACCTAAGGCTAAGCAACTGCAAGCTTTAGAGCATCCCACAGAAGAACTGTTTGAAGAGGTCAACGTGATCACTAAGGATTTTCTTCTGCACTTGGCTTCAGCTGAGGAAGCGATTTATAGGCAGAAATCTCGTATCAACTGGTTAGGATTGGGGGATACTAATTCCTCTCATTTCCATTCCTCTGTTAAAATTCGAACTGCAAAGAAGCAAATTAGGAAACTTATTGCTTCTAATGGTGAGGAAATAACAGAGGTACAGGACATAGCAGATGAAGCTGTTTGTTTTTATAAAAATCTGTTTGGGGTGATCAATCCAGAAGTAATGGTTGATACCAATTTTCTTGATAGCTTTATAAGAAGTAGATTAACCACGGAAAACCAGAAACTCTTGTGTGACAGAGTTACTGCTGAGGACGTGAAGTCAGCACTGTTTGAAATGGATCCATCAAAATCTCTAGGGCCGGATGGATGGAATGCTGCTTTCTTTCAACGATGTTGGGGTTTGGTGGGGCCAGAAATCACTCAAGGGATACAATATTTCTTTACTTCAGGGCGGCTACCTAGAGGTATGAATTCGGCATCTCTTACTCTCATCCCTAAGATACCTAATGCAGATAATCTCTCTGCCTATCGTCCCATAGCCTGCATAAATGTCCTCTATAAAATCATCTCAAAAGTGATTGCCAACAGGCTAAAAAAGGTTCTATCTTCTATAATTAGTAGGAATCAATCAGATTTTATTCAGGGGAGAAGCATAGTTGAAAACATTCTCATGGCACAAGAAATTGTACAGAATTACAATAGGAAACATATTTTCTCTAGAGGGGCTGTGAAAGTTGACCTTAAAAAGGCCTTTGATTCAGTTAACTGGGAGTTTCTGATGTGTGTGATGGTGAAGATGGGCTTTCCCTCAGTTTTTTGTCACTGGATCAAAACATGTCTATCCTCAGCCTATTTTAGTATCACAATACATGGGAGTCTTTTTGGTTTCTTTCAAGCTGCTAAAGGGGTGAGACAGGGGGATCCAATCTCCCCCTATCTCTTCACTATTGCCATGGAGCCCCTCTCTTGTATGCTGGATAGGGCTGCTTTGAGCCATGTGTTACCTTTCCACCCTCAGTGTAAGTCTATTGGTCTGACCCACCTTGTTCTCGCGGATGATCTTCTTATATTCACAGAAGGGTCAGCAATGGCCCTTGGTAGAGTTCGGCAAATATTAGATGACTTTTATAAATTATCAGGGCTTCAATGCAACCCTGAAAAATGTGAAGTCTTCTTTGGAGGACATGCAAATCAGTTCAAACAGAAATGCTATTCAGGTATCAGGGTTTAAAGAGGGTCACCTGCCTGTGCGTTATTTGGGACTTCCATTGATTTCTGGGAAACTGACTTGTAGGGAGTGCTCAATTTTAGTTGATAAGCTCACTAGTCGTATTCGAGGATGGAGGGCCAATAAGTTGTCATATGCAGGGAAGCTCCAACTTATCTATTTTGTATTGTATTCAATTGTTAACTACCAGATGGCTATCTTTGTTTTTCCTAAGAAGATGATTAAGGCAATACAGAAGGTGTGTGCTGATTTTCTGTGGCATGGGGATGGAACTAGTAGAGCTAAGGTGGCATGGGAGAATCTTGTTGTGCCTAAGAAGGAAGGAGGTTTAGGGATGAAGGATTTACTGACTTGGAATGTTTCCTGTGTCTCTAGGCTACTCTGGCTGCTCCTCATACAAGGGGGTAGTTTCTGGGTGGCCTGGGTGTACAAATACAGGATTCGATGGGAGACTATCTGGCAGGTTAAAAACAACTCTACTGGCTCCTGGATCTGGAAACAGCTACTGAAGTTAAGGCCCTAGGTTCAGTTTAGAATGGAGGTTGATTCAATGGGAAGAGTAACATGGCAGGGGAAGCTAATCAACAAATTCTCAATTTATACCATTTGGCAAACTATCAGGCCTAAAAGGCCAGTGGTTGATTGGTGAAAGGTTATCTGGAATAGATTTGTTATACCTAAGAATCGAGTGGTGGCTTGGCTTGTTATCTTGGATCGAATAGCTACTAAAGATAAATTGAAATACCGGGGTGTCTTGCAGGAAGACCAGTGTATTCTATGTAAAAATGACATTGAGACTCGCGAGCATCATTTTTGTCATTGCAACTACTCTGTGGAGTTTGTGAATTGTTTGCTGCAGAAACGTGTCGCTTTGTCTAGCAGCTGGGACAATATGCTGAAGCTGATATGCAGAAGTGCGAGGAAAGGTGGGAATAATAGTTGTGTCGAGGTGGTAGTATGGTGCTGGTGTGTGTCCTACATCTGGAAAGAAAGATGCAGAAGATGCTTTGGGGGGCATTCAAAATCGTTTTCTTAGTTGGCAGGACAGCTACGAGTAGAGATCAACATGTATTGCTGTGGGAAGCCAAAATTTGGTTCATGGGTGAAGGGTTCAGATTACTCTTGTCTTCGTTTTTAGAACACTTCTCAGTTTTTTTACCTGTATTGGCTTCGACTAAATGTATTTTTTCGACTCTTAATCTGGGTTTTCAGCTTTAGAGGAAAGCTTATGAAACTGCTAATTACCGGATAAAAATAATAATAATAATAAAAAAGCATTACACTATTTGGCCGAGGCAGCGATGCAGGCCTGCGAAAGGAAAAAAAACAAAAGAAAAAAAAGTTGGTCGTTGTCGTGTCGCAGGCCAAAGTTATACAAAGCAACGTTGTTGTCATTTAATTTGGCCAAATTTTAATTGAAAATTAGAAATAAAAAGGTTCAAGCATTGTCGTTTTGCTAAAGCGAGACTGCGGGCTTCACTGCAGCATTGCAATGAAAGCCGAGATTAGTAAAAAAAATTAAACACAACTGCACAACAGATTTGATAAATAAACAAATTAAACTTATGATTTGTTGACAAATCCAAGGTAGATCCTAAATAAGTATAATATTAGTGATGACATAAACAACAATAGATACTGATACTTTTGTGGACAGGTTTCACATACAGCATAACACCACCATTCTAAACTTTGACGTACAACTTTGTTTTTGATGAAGTGCTTATTAGTTATTACATAAAATGTTAGTGTTTGATAGTTAATGGGTCAATAAATTGAATTGATTCTTACCTCTTTTCCATCTTTAATTGATTTAGCATTTGCATGATTTTGGTTGAAATGTAGTTGTTGAGGTGTTCGTGCTTTTCACTGGAAGAGTTGGTCAATCTCAGTCAATTTTTTACCAAGAAAAAAGAATGATAATTAATCCATTCTGTTATTTGAAACTTCAAACTTGTAACGCGCAACCAAATACAGTGATTAAATTGTCATGAATTTCACCTTGACCCAAATTAATAATTTATGACTTTCTTGGATTTGTCAACATCAAAGCCACTCCGGTCTCCAGATGAGGAGAAGGTTTTCTCCTTGCAAATTTAACAATCCTTTAATTAAATGTCATATTTATTTGCAAATATTTTGATTAATAATGACAAAGTGATAACACCTAAATTATACATATATTTGCCTACACTTTTGCATCCTAAAATAACATAAATTGTATTAAGTTCATTCAATTTCCCGATTTTATGTTTGGTTTTGTGTGTGAGTCATGTTTCAGGGTATTCTATCCAATAAGAACGGAATAATGTGTCATTTCCACAAAAAGATGGTTAGGGTTCGAAATCTGGCGTCGGTGGAACTCGAGCCCGCGACGTCCCGGGCGAGGGCAAAGAGCCGTACCACTCCGGCCGCGTCCCCTTTTGTTATCAATATACGAGACCCATCGTGTATTATGGTGATGAATCACGGAAAGAGAGCTAATTAACAATGTAGAGTCAAACCGCAAACTGCCTATTGCTAAACATAAGGAAAAGCTGGTTCATTTTGGGATTCTCGTGTGAAGCTAGTAGCTGAAGCAAGCTGGTCCAAATAGAGAAGCAAGCAGGAGGATGGTTGGTGTCAAATGAAGAAGCAAGTTGGTCCCAAAAATAGAAGCTATTATTCGGGAAGCAAGCAGCTGCATCGTCCTAAGCAAGCAGCTCCTCCCTTGCCTTCGTAGCTGAAGCTAGTAGCTCGTCCAAATAATGAAGCAAGCACGGCCATTAAGCTCGTCCAAGCTCGTCCAAATAATGAAGCAAGCTGGAGAATTAAATGGACAAGCAAGCTCGTCCCAATAATGAAGCAAGCACGTCCATTAAGCTCGTCCATACCTGAAAGCTGCCTCGTCCATTATTTTGAAAGCAAGCAGCTGCCTCGTCCATGAATGAAAGCAAGCAGCTGGCCATTGAAAGCAAGCAGCTGGCCATTATCAAAGCGAGGAACAAGCAAGCAGCTGGTCCATTTATTACAAGCAAGTAGCTCAAGCAAGTAGCTCATTTTGTACTATAAATAGAGGGAGAGGACACACACTAGAGAGCCTACCATTTTTTCTCACTTTGCTCTTCCTTTCTTGTATTTGAAGTTAGCCAAAACTCTGTCCACTTTTCATTCCAAACTCTTGTTACTTCTTTTCATTTCGTTAGTCATATCTCGTATTTCATCCATCGTGGTTCTCATGTTCGTGTTCGTATTTGGGAATACCGTGGTATATTGCGTTAGTGAGATTACCGAAGTAAGCTTCTGTTCTGTGGGGTTTTGATAATCATTTGTGGTGGTAGATTGGTCGGTTTCCACCGTCTTCGCCCAACGATTATTCCCCCGTCAGATGTTTGCTAGGTGTAGTCTATTAACTCAATATACATACCGTATTCTCGACCCCTCCGTCTTTGTCGTCGTCATCATCATGGTTATGTTCTCAACCTTCATCTTTCTAAATCTCATCATGTCCGGCTAATCTTCTAGTTGTTCCGGATTTGATGAACCCTAATATGTTTTACTTTGATTGAGTGGTATCTTTGATATAGACGTGTTGTTCTCGTTCTTACGATCTTTTCTCGACTTATCATGTGCAAGTATCAATAGTACGCGTCTATTGTATATTTCATCTGATACATGTAAATGAGACTGCGAGGTAATTTTGCATGTTAGATCCCTCGTGAAAAGAAGGAATTGATCGGAGCCACCGGCAATGGGGTCACGTAGTTCCTCTGGATTAGCTTAAAAACCTAATACGAAAGTTCATAAATCTGGTTATTGCTTTGGTTTAAGATTTTTGTAAGCCACGGTTTCACTTGATTCTTAAGTCAAAAGGGTGTTAATACATGTGCGAACGGGTTAACACTAAATTGGGAATTTTCACGGTCTAAGATATTAACACTCGTCTATGTTAAATTCAACTTGTCTGTAAAATGCATATTAGGGGGATTCACTTCCAGGGACAACGCCTTCTCCACTTGATTTTACTTTGAAAACTACTTTATTGTGTTTTATTATTGCGTGTGTTTTTATTTCTAAACGAAAATCAACTAAAAACGATTGACTAGATAATAGGTAAAAGCTGAGTACTAGTACACGAAGTCTCTGTGGATACGACCTTGCTTCCTGCTATACTACATTAGAACGATAGGTACCCTTGCCTATTTTTCCTGTGATAGTTACGGTCGATCAAGTTTTTGGCGCCGTTGTCGGGGACTAAGTTATTAGAAAAAGCTTTGAACTGTTAATTTAGTCGCTTTATTTTTCTTGTTACTTGTTATATCACACTTGTTGCTTTCACGGGTTGTTCTTGTTTTTGTGCATGAAATAGTGCATGACCCGAAACCACCCACGTGGACTAGTCGACCTTGATCCTGAGATCGAGAGAACTCTTCGTCAACGAAGGAGAGAGCAACAAGTGCAGCCACACACAATGGCGGAAGAACACGCCGAAGTGAACAATCGGACAATGTCTGATTATGCCCGTCCTACCTTGGACGGAACTCACTCAAGCATCCGAAGGCCCAATATCGAAGCCAACAACTTCGAAATCAAAACTGGGATGCTACAAATTATCCAAAATCGGGTGCAATTCAATGGGATGCCCGACGAAGATCCCAACACTCATATCAAGAAGTTTCTGGAGCTCTGTGACACCATCAAAATCAATGGTGCATCCGTCGATGCTATTCGCCTTCGACTATTCCCGTTCTCTCTCGACAACAGAGCACGGGAGTGGCTTGACAGTCAACCACGGAATTCCATCACAACGTGGGACGGCTTAGCTGAAAAATTCTTAGCAAAATATTTCCCACCAAGTAAGACGGCGAAGCTGAGGAACGACATCGCCGCCTACCGCCAAGAAGACTCTGAAACTCTCTACGAAACTTGGGAGAGATTCAAGAACACCCTCAGGAGATGCCCTCATCACGGCATTCCTCATTGGCTGCAAATGCAAACTTTCTACAATGGGCTAAATCCAGAGACGAAACAATCAATTGATGCAGCAGGGGGTGGCACCATCAACAACAAAACACCTCCCCAAGTAGAGCAGCTAATCGAAGACATGGCAATGAATAGCTATGAATGGTATTCCCCCCGAAACAAGTGCCGACCACAGCCAACCAGAAGTGCCGGACTACACCAAGTCGACCCAGTTACAGCCTTGGCCGCACAAGTTGAAAACCTCAACAAAAAGTTCGACCAGCTCACTGTATCCGGCAAGGTGTTCAAGTGCGAATGGTGTGCTGGTGACCACAACACTACCGAGTGCAAGTTGATCTCCTCAACATCTACCACCGAGCATGTTGATTATATCAACAATCCTCAGAGGAGCGGAAATCCATATAGCGGCACATACAATCCAGGATGGCGAAACCATCCAAACTTCTCTTGGTCCAACCAAGGGAATCAACGAGCTCCACCCGGATTTAATCAAGCATCATCAAGCAATTCCAATCAGCACCATCAACAACTGCCACCACAAGAAAAGAAATCTAGTCTCGAAGATATGATTGGCAAGTTCATCTCCACCTCCGACTCCAAATTCCAAGCTTTGGACAAATACATTTCCGTCTCCGAGGATCGATTCCAAAACCTTGAAGCGGGCCAACGACATATTCAAGCTTCTGTGCATAATTTGGAAACACAAGTTGGGCAAATAGCCAAGCTACTTTCTGAGAGAAATCAAGGTAGCCTGCCGAGCGACACCGAAATCAATCCGAAGCAGAAGCAACATTTGAAGGCCATCTCACTCCGGAGCGGCAAAAAGTTGCAACCAAGCAACTCCCCTCAAACCGACAAAGATACAAATCCAGAAAAAGATGCGGACACCTACTCAGCCCCAAAAGCTCGTGGTGCCAGAATACAAGCCGAAAATTCCATTCCCATCACGAATCCACAAGGATCGCCTTGACGCACACTTCGGCAAATTCCTGGACCTCCTGAAGCAAATTCATGTTAACATCCCATTTGTGGAGGCCATGTTTCAAATGCCAAAGTATGCTCGCTTCCTGAAAGAAATCCTCACCAACAAGCGAAAATTGGAGGATCTGTCAACAGTGATGCTGAATGAGGAATGTTCGGCCATCCTCCAAAACAAGCTTCCGGAGAAACGAAAAGACCCAGGGAGTTTTACTATACCTTGCTTAATTGGTTCTGTGTATATTGATAAATCTTTAGCTGACCTTGGAGCAAGTATAAATGTTATGCCATATAAAATGTTTAAACGTTTAGGGCTAGGTGAACCTAATCCTACACGAATGAGCATCCAGTTGGCTGATCGTTCCATAGTGCATCCTAGGGGAATCATAGAAGATTTAATTGTTAAAATTGGCTCATTCATATTCCCAGTCGATTTTGTGATCCTAGATATTGATGAGGATGTCGATGTGTCATTAATTCTTGGTAGACCGTTTCTTGCAACTGCAAAGGCTCTAATTGATGTGAATGATGGAAAATTGATTTTGAGAGTAGGGGAAGAACAAATGACATTCAAAATTCCAGAAAGCATGAAATATGCTCGTGAAAATGATGATGCTAATTTTTGTTCGGATATAATTGATGCTGAGACTGCTAACTTTGTTTCTGAGATTCTTCATTCAGATGCTTTACAGCTTTGCCTTACTCAAGGACAGGAAATAACGGGATCTGTCCAACAAATTGAGCAAGCTGCACTATTGGAGGAATCCGAAGAATTGGAGCAGGAGGAGAAGGTGGTAGAACTCCCTAAATCGGAGAAAATCAAGTCCTCCATCGAAGAACCACCGACTCTCGAACTGAAGCAGTTACCAAACCACCTCGAGTATGCTTTCCTTCGAGAGAACTCCAAGCTCCCCGTCATCATCAACGCGGCCCTAACTGAGGAGCAGAAGGGGAGATTGATCAAACTACTGAAAAGTCATGAACGAGCCTTGGCTTGGAAGATCTCCGACATTCGAGGAATCAATCCCTCATTTTGCACGCACAAAATTCTGATGGAGGATGACTATAAGCCGGTGGTCCAGCCCCAACGTCGACTCAATCCGAACATGAAGGAAGTAGTGAAAGCTGAGGTGATCAAGTTACTCGACGCTGGAGTAATTTACCCCATCTCCGACAGTTCATGGGTGAGCCCTATCCAGGTAGTCCCGAAAAAAGGCGGGATGACCGTCATCACCAATGAAAAGAATGAGCTCATCCCCACCAGAACAGTCACCGGTTGGAGAGTCTGCATCGACTATCGTCGCCTGAATGATGCCACCAGAAAAGATCACTTCCCACTCCCATTCATTGATCAAATGCTCGAGCGATTGGCCGGCCACAATTACTATTGCTTCCTCGATGGGATGTCTGGCTACTTTCAGATTCCCATCTCACCAGAAGATCAAGAGAAAACCACATTCACTTGTCCGTACGGCACTTTTGCGTATCGGCGCATTCCTTTCGGATTGTGCAATGCACCAGCAACCTTTCAACGGTGTATGATTGCCATCTTTGACGAGTTGGTGGGAGATATCATGGAAGTCTTCATGGATGACTTCTCAGTATTCGGAGATTCCTTCGACAAATGCCTCCACAACCTCGAAAAAGTTCTAATCCGATGCGAAGAGACGAA
Source organism: Linum tenue (assembly GCA_946122785.1). Taxonomy (NCBI): domain Eukaryota; kingdom Viridiplantae; phylum Streptophyta; class Magnoliopsida; order Malpighiales; family Linaceae; genus Linum; species Linum tenue. Next base: position 51,431,985 of record CAMGYJ010000008.1, on the reverse strand, counting down.
TCTCGCTCTCAATTGGGAGAAATGCCACTTTATGGTGACCGAGGGCATTGTCCTTGGACACAAAATTTCATCACAAGGCATCGAGGTTGATCGAGCCAAAATTGACGTCATCTCCAACCTTCCACCACCAGTCAATGTGAAAGCAATAAGGAGTTTTCTGGGGCATGCCGGCTTCTATCGACGCTTCATCAAAGACTTCTCCAAAATTGCTCGACCATTGACAAAGCTTCTCGAGAAGGATGCTCCATTTGACTTTACGGCGGAATGCAACGACGCATTTGCGGCACTAAAGCACAAACTGACCCACTGCCCCGATTATGGTGGGTCCCGACTGGAGCCTCCCGTTCGAACTCATGTGTGATGCATCTGACTACGCCGTAGGAGCTGTCCTCGGCCAAAGGTATGACAAACATTTCAAACCAATTTCCTATGCAAGTAAAACCTTAAATGATGCTCAAGAAAATTACACAACAACTGAAAAGGAATTACTAGCTGTGGTGTTTGCATTTGATAAGTTCCGATCATACCTTGTTTTATCACGATGCGTTGTTTTTACTGATCACTCTGCTTTGAAGTATTTAATGAACAAAACAGATGCTAAACCTCGTCTGATTCGATGGATTCTTCTTCTCCAAGAATTCGACATCGAAATTCGAGATAAAAAAGGAGCAGAAAATTTGGCAGCAGATCACCTTTCCCGACTGGAAAATCCAAAAGATGATGTTTCGGATGAAATCAATGAAACATTTCCGGATGAACGACTCTACACTGTAGGAAGAGTTGAACTTGACACCCCGTGGTATGCGGATTTTGCCAATTACTTGGTGGGAAAGACTCTGCCAACTGGGCTCTCGTACCAACAAAAGAAGAAATTCTTTTCTGACCTTAAATCTTATTTTTGGGAAGAGCCATATATGTTTAAAGTCTGTGCAGATTGTATCATCCGCCGATGCATCCCGCAACCCGAAGCATGGAGCATAATTTCTCATTGCCACCAAGGTCCGACCGGAGGACACCACGGAGCCAACCGCACAGCGCGAAAGGTATTGGAATGTGGATTTTATTGGCCAACAATCTTCAAAGATTGTGATGCATATGTACGCACCTGTGATGCGTGTCAACGATCAGGTAATATTTCCCAACGTGATGAAATGCCACAAACAATGTCCATTGTTTGTGAAATATTTGATATTTGGGGAATTGACTTCATGGGACCTTTCCCGACCTCCTTCGGGAACAAATACATACTCGTGGCAGTGGATTATGTATCCAAGTGGGCCGAGGCACAAGCCTTGCCAACTAATGACTCTCGAAGTGTTGGAAAGTTTTTGCAGAAACTGTTTTCCAGGTTTGGATCACCGCGAGCAATCATCAGCGACCAAGGAACCCATTTCCAAGGTCAATTCGACAAAGTTCTCCAACGATTTGGTGTAACTCACCGGGTCTCCACCGCGTACCATCCTCAAACTAGTGGTCAGGTGGAGGTCACCAACCGTGAGCTCAAAAGGATATTGGAGAAAACAGTCAGTCAATCAAGAAAGGACTGGTCAACAAAGCTCGACACTGCACTATGGGCTTACCGTACGGCATACAAAACACCAATCGGCACCTCACCATATCGGTTGGTGTATGGCAAAGCCTGTCACCTCCCCGTCGAGTTGGAACACAAAGCTTACTGGGCGCTCAAATACCTCAACCTCGACGGAGATGCTACCAAGGACCATCGTCAGGCCCAAATCAATGAGCTTGACGAAATGCGCCTACAAGCCTATGAAAACGCCAAGTTATACAAGGAACGAACGAAACGACTCCACGATTCCAAGATAAAGCAAGACAAAAACTTCCACGTTGGAGATCAAGTCTTGCTATACAACTCTCGTCTTCGTTTGTTTCCTGGGAAGCTCAAGTCCAGATGGACAGGTCCTTATGTGATCACACAAGTATTTCCCTACGGCGTTGCTGAAATTTCGCATCCCGAGAGGGGGACTTTCAAAGTCAACGGTCATCGTCTGAAACCATACCTCGGTGGCAATTTCGACCCCAATATCGAGGCACTTCATCTTCAGAAACCTTGACAAAGTACACTACAGTCCAGCTAATACGACGTTAAAGAAGCGCTATTGGGAGGCAACCCAATGCTGGTTTGCATTTTTCTTCCCCTTCTTTTATTTTACATTTCTTTGAGTTTTTCAATTTCAAGAATAAAACCCGTCACGAAACATCGACCAAAGAACTCGCCAAGTGGAACCACAATCACCGAACATCATGCCACTATATCCCATGACAAGGAAAATGGTAACAGTTCGAATCCTTACTCCCTATATTTTCGTCCATTGAGGAAAATGTCCAATTCAAGTGTGGGGGGTATATTCGTTCGTTTTCATGTGTTTTGACAAAGAATCACTGTGATTGTTTTCAATAATCTCATCATCCATAAAAAAAATGGGTTTGAAAAATAATAAAATTAAAAAAAATTGAAATAAATACTAAAAAGAGTGTTTTGTTTGGAGTCTCATCTTTGTCTAAAATTGGTACAAGAATAGTGCAATTTGGATGCATGTCAACCTATAATGACGACTGAGGGATTAAAACAAATGTTTCTCGTGCTACTCATTCTTTGATGGAAAGGACTATCTGATATCTTGAAAAAGAAATTTATCATCTTTGATTGTTGTTGCATAATGTTTGGGAAGCATAGCATGGGAAACAGAGCATATAAGTAAACCACGTGAGACTTGAGCATGATCGTTTCTTTCTTGTGTGTTAGATCCCTCTCTGTGCATGATGATATGCTTGATTTATACATGTTTGTGTCGTGACACCACTGACAAGGATGACGGAGGCAATAGGTTCTACCCCTACAACCAAAATGACTACCCTGAACATCACAGCCCTTAGTCAAACCCCGTTGAGACGAGCCTTTTTGTTCGGTGACAACCAGTTTTAAACCAATCCCTGTTCTTCAAGCCTCAATTTATTTTGAACCCTTTTTCAAGGTTCCGTGTGAATGGTTTAAACGAATGACTTTCTGCTTCATTTATTAAATACAAAAGTTGAGATAGGAAGAAACGATTTCTGTAAGTGCATTTTTCAAAAATGGAATTGTTGGCCACTCGAAAAAAAATTAACAAAAAAAAAAGAAGAAGAAAAAAGTGTGATCAGTTGGCCACCATCTTTCATGCACTTATGATAAATAGGAGTCATTCTTCAAAAGCCACACTGGCTACATTTTAAACTCCTATTAATCCTCAAAATCTTCTCCCTTGTCTATATTTTCATCTTACAAAGATAAGCAGAAAAGTCATGGTTTTGAAAAAAAAAAAAAAAATTTGGAACCTTGAACTTACCACCAGATCAAAAGTACTTCCACATGTCCGTACCCCTAACCCCATTTTGACACCCGAAATAAGACCTATCTGACAAGTCAGTGGTGACACAACTTTGGAGACTCGAACAATAAGCTCATGACAGAGAGACGGTAGGGAAAGAGTGATAAATACATGCTACATGCATTTACCCTGACCCCACTGGTCGAGTGAGAGAGACTTTCCAAGTTCTAAAATCCCAAGTAAGACCTATTGGCTCGATCTCTCATGCTATGTTTTGTGAACCTTATGCTTGAACAATTGATTGTGTCGAATGACTAATAAAGATAGAAGAATGTTCTTATAAATCTAAGTCAGAGTTTCCAATGTCACAGGAGTATTACGATCGAATGTTGTTTGTGGTGGTTGAACGCATCCATAACTCGCTACCTATTGCACCATCTTTAGCAATCATATGAAATTCACATTTTCCCAACTCACGGTTAGAACTCTTGTGAAATTGGTTTTGATTGAACTTACATTTTTCGTGCTTTGCTTGAGGGCAAGCAAAGGATTAAGTGTGGGGGAATTTGATAACACCAAAATTATACATATATTTGCCTACACTTTTGCATCCTAAAATAACATAAATTGTATTAAGTTCATTCAATTTCCCGATTTTATGTTTGGTTTTGTGTTTGAGTCATGTTTCAGGGTATTCTATCCAATAAGAACGGAATAATGTGTCATTTCCACAAAAAGATGGTTAGGGTTCGAAATCTGGCGTCGGTGGAACTCGAGCCCGCGGCGTCCCGGGCGAGGGCAAAGAGCCGTACCACTCCGGCCGCGTCCCCTTTTGTTATCAATATACGAGACCCATCGTGTATTATGGTGATGAATCACGGAAAGAGAGCTAATTAACAATGTAGAGTCAAACCGCAAACTGCCTATTGCTAAACATAAGGAAAAGCTGGTTCATTTTGGGATTCTCGTGTGAAGCTAGTAGCTGAAGCAAGCTGGTCCAAATAAAGAAGCAAGCAGGAGGATGGTTGGTGTCAAATGAAGAAGCAAGTTGGTCCCAAAAATAGAAGCTATTATTCGGGAAGCAAGCAGCTGCATCGTCCTAAGCAAGCAGCTCCTCCCTTGCCTTCGTAGCTGAAGCTAGTAGCTCGTCCAAATAATGAAGCAAGCTGGAGAATTAAATGGACAAGCAAGCTCGTCCAAATAATGAAAGCAAGCACGTCCATTAAGCTCGTCCAAGCTCGTCCAAATAATGAAGCAAGCTGGAGAATTGGACAAGCAAGCACGTCCCAATAATGAAGCAAGCACGTCCATTAAGCTCGTCCATACCTGAAAGCTGCCTCGTCCATTATTTTGAAAGCAAGCAGCTGCCTCGTCCATGATTGAAAGCAAGCAGCTGGCCATTATCAGAGCGAGGAACAAGCAAGCAGCTGGTCCATTTATTACAAGCAAGTAGCTCAAGCAAGTAGCTCAAGCAAGTAGCTCATTTTGTACTATAAATAGAGGGAGAGGACACACACTAGAGAGCCTACCATTTTCCTCACTTTGCTCTTCCTTTCTTGTATTTGAAGTTAGCCAAAACTCTGTCCACTTTTCATTCCAAACTCTTGTTACTTCTTTTCATTTCGTTAGTCATATCTCGTATTTCATCCATCGTGGTTCTCATGTTCGTGTTCGTATTTGGGAATACCGTGGTATATTGCGTTATTGAGATTACCGAAGTAAGCTTCTGTTCTGTGGGGTTTTGATAATCATTTGTGGTGGTAGATTGGTCGGTTTCCACCGTCTTCGCCCAACGATTATTCCCCCGTCAGATGTTTGCTAGGTGTAGTCTATTAACTCAATATACATACCGTATTCTCGACCCCTCCGTCTTTGTCGTCGTCATCATCATGGTTATGTTCTCAACCTTCATCTTTCTAAATCTCATCATGTCCGGCTAATCTTCTAGTTGTTCCGGATTTGATGAACCCTAATATGTTTTACTTTGATTCAGTGGTATCTTTGATATAGACGTGTTGTTCTCGTTCTTACGATCTTTTCTCGACTTATCATGTGCAAGTATCAATAGTACGCGTCTATTGTATATTTCATCTGATACATGTAAATGAGACTGCGAGGTAATTTTGCATGTTAGATCCCTCGTGAAAAGAAGGAATTGATCGGAGCCACCGGCAATGGGGTCACGTAGTTCCTCTGGATTAGCTTAAAAACCTAATACGAAAGTTCATAAATCTGGTTATTGCTTTGGTTTAAGATTTTTGTAAGCCACGGTTTCACTTGATTCTTAAGTCAAAAGGGTGTTAATACATGTGCGAACGGGTTAACACTAAATTGGGAATTTTCACGGTCTAAGATATTAACACTCGTCTATGTTAAATTCAACTTGTCTGTAAAATGCATATTAGGGGGATTCACTTCCAGGACAACGCCTTCTCCACTTGATTTTACTTTGAAAACTACTTTATTGTGTTTTATTATTGCGTGTGTTTTTATTTCTAAACGAAAATCAACTAAAAACGATTGACTAGATAATAGGTAAAAGCTGAGTACTAGTACACGAAGTCTCTGTGGATACGACCTTGCTTCCTGCTATACTACATTAGAACGATAGGTACCCTTGCCTATTTTTCCTGTGATAGTTACGGGCGATCACAAAGTAATAAAGATGTTTCCTTACCATTTTATGAAAATGGAACGACGTGTAATGACCAAGATGAAAGGGCAGTTACCCGCATTTGCAAGAATGTCATTTAATTGGGTAACTATCCTACCAAAAAGATTACCTTGACAACCAATCCCCTCCACCCACATTCAATATTAGATTTGAGATTTGAATAAAAAAATGTATGTTATTTTAAATTGAAAATAAAAAGAATTACGTACTCGGGAAGTTTAACTTGGAGCCTCCTTATTGGTAATTTTTCCAGATGTTAATAAACCCGAATACTGAATAAGCAGGCCAACAACATCTGTGGAATGAAATTTTTGGTTGATACACATTAGATTGAAGTAAATTTGAATTGAGAATACTAATTATAACCTAAAGGAAATTTTCTTTGGTTGCACGTTTAGATGAAATAAGACTTGTAAGTTGGTATGGTTGCAATATCACATGTTTCGGATTGTGTATTTGATTCAAATTTGATGACCAATTTGTTTAGAATTGGCCTATAATCTCTCGTTGTCGTACTGGCCATAAAGTCTTGATAGTGTGATTTCTTTGGTCACAAAACAGGGGAAGAAAGTAGTTGATTTTGCCTTTGGGAATTTGCGCCCAAATATCAATATCCTGAACACAATAAGTACGAAATTTAATAATTTTCCAAAATTGGGATTGATTGGCAGCCATTTCCTCGAAACCTAACATTGAAGAATTCAACTCCTCTTTTAAATTTTGACATTGTATATCAGCTTGGATTGTATATTGACTAACATCCAGTTAAAACAACGTTGAAACAAACTTTTTCTTTATTTCACAATGGATATCAGATTAACTCACGAAACATGTATGAGCTCAATCTTTATTCATGAGTATGATTAAACAAACATAGATTAGCTCATTCTAAAATTAGAATCTTGGCATATATAACCATGGATATTATATTGGTTGTAAAACTTGGAAAGTAAATATAGAAGTAAAGATTGAAGAATTGTAGCACTTAAATTCAATTTAATCTTTCATCAGTCATATATATACGTGAACTGTAAAGATTGATTTCTACTGTCAATACATAATAATATGCTAGTACGGAGGCGGTTGCAATTGGGTAATGAGTAGAAAAAAGAAAATAAATTTATTAAAACATCAAAACCATTTGAATAAAGACTTGCAAGGATACATGTAATAAATCAAAATCTAATAGATAATCAACTGGAAAAGGATGTATATATTGGGTGGTAGTAGCAGGATGTCTCTTATTCATGAATTATATAGTAGTTTGGTGAGAGTTAGTTGTTGTGTAGGATTGTATCTTCCGCCTTCTTTGCACAATTGTCTGTAGCAATTTGGCTACTTAATTGCAAAGTTACTGGTGTAGTAGGAAATATAATTGCAAGGTAATACTATTTTATTTTGTATTCCTATTCAATAGATTAGTAATTCCACTATTTGTGTGTGGTATAAGTTTTGGAATGAACTGAGTTAAGCTCTCTAAATTTTTTATTTTTTTTCTTATTCACTTAGTTTAGTCTTCAAATATTCTTTTATGAGTTTCCTTCATATAAGAACCGAATCGAATCAATGGTTGCCACTAGAATCACTAAACCAGTTACAATAGCGGTTCGGTTCATTTGATTAGACAGTTAGAAATGGACTGAACAATTTTTAACGGTTTGATATAAAACCATATGAACCACCCCGGTTTAACTGATCCAGTGGTTCACTATTTTAACCACATAAAATTAAAGAGAAAAGTAAGTTAACATAAACTAAAACCATCCAACATCGGTCACTAATTCTATCTATGCTTCATTTTTTTCCAGCTTTCTTGACATACTTATATATTCACTCCGGATCGTCACTCTTACTATTGTTAAATAAAAAGTAAGATTTTCTTTTTTTAAATAGTTTAATTCGAATGCTTTGTTAGAATTTTTGGTGATAAATAATATGGATTTGTAATTTTTTATGAGAGGTGATAAATTCACTTCTAATTAAGTGTATTATATTTTTTTTTATATTACAGCGCACGAAAAGTTCTATCAACGATTAACCTACAGTTCTATATCGATTAATCATTGAAGTATGAATTCATAATTTTTCCAGTTAAGCATCCGGTCCAATTCTAAAAACATCAGTTTACTTGCACTTGCACTTTGCAAGTGTGTCGTTTAATTGACTAAATAGCTAATAAAAGTTATAATAGTGTACATTGACAACCCATACCCATGCAGCATAAATTATTAGTCAGATTAGCCGTTGCCTGCTCTAAGTACTATCATAATTAAGAGGAAATTACCAAGGAGGGCTCCGTGGGTTGCGCAGGAGTCGGGAAAGGTGAAATTAGAGGGGTTGCTCGAGAACCTCCATTATGTATTTGTTTGATTTTGCCTCAGGCATGAATTGTATGACTTTTTGGACAAAGTGAATTTAGATATTGATTCATTTTAAGGTGAAATAAACTACTTAGTTTATAAGAATTAATCTTATAAACTAAGTTGTGGGGCATTGTTTACACCTAAAATATTTTTTGCCTAAATTCAATGCCGTAGTAATGAGTCTCGACATTTAATTCAATGCCTCATGATAAAAAAAGGGCATCGTTGAGAGACAAACAACGTCGCGGAGGGGTTAAACGGCACCGCGAGTAAGATCCAACAACGCCGTGGTACTTGAAACGATATTTTTAGAAGAAAACAATATCGTGTACCATGGTTCGGCTATGCAATATTGGTGTTGGGATTGGAAAAGGAGTCTCTCTATTCCTTACCGAAGAAGGAGAGGATTCGGCCAAGATTGAATGGGTGCGTGACCAACACCGGTGTGAAATTAGAAACGGTGTTGTTTAGTAAAATAAAACAACGCCGAGAAGTCAATCCCAAACGACACCAATGTATTGTGAAATGACGTTGTTTATCATAAAGCAATGTCGTGAGCTGTTGGGTACTTATGTAGATGGGTGTTTAGTTATCCAAACTTGGTCATGTATGTGTCTCACTAATATGGTGAATTTTAGGCCAAATTAATAATTATTTAAGTACTGGATTATGGCACTTATTGAAAGTGTAGCGAGATTAAAATCACAACAGTGTTTAGTGAAAACAATGTCGCAAGTTTGGTGAAATTGATGACTGGGTTGGAGGGTCGAGCAGTTTAACATCGCCGTGAAGTTGCAAGCTTGAAGCAAAATCAAACATTGTCGTAGAATAGAAAACGGCACTGTTTAATGAAAAGTCGCATTGAGTCTTGGTATGTGGTTGTGAATTTCACAAGGCCAACGGTGTCGTGGAAGGAGAATAAAAAATCATAGTGATGAATATTTAGACGACGTTGCGATGGATTGATGTCATTTAGGTAAGAACGACGTTGCGAGGCTGCGAGCTCAATAATGTTGCGAGATCAACGATTTTGTGAGTTTCGACGGTGTTGTGTAGTCAACGACACCGAGAAATCAACAACCTCGCGGCAAGTATGCGGTGGCAAGGGTTGAAAGGACAATGTTGTTTAATCAAAGGCGGTGTCGTGATTCGAACCGTGGTACAAAGGTTATGTGTGAGCACGTGACTTTTACCAAAGGAAGATTGGATAACATATGCGAAGCATTTGAAGAATACAACTTCATGAAGAAGGATGGAGCATGTGGGAGACAGAGGTGAGGTGGTTTCACGGAGCGTGAAGACTACGAATATGCTTTTCGAATAAAAGCAGCGGAGCAAGGAGAGAGAAAAGACAACCAAAAATCAACACAGAAACACAACTGTCAAAAGTTTACCTTTTTCTCTGTAACTCCGTTGCGGAGCTCTCCTTCTAGGAAGGATCGTAGTCGCGGAGCTCTCCACAGGAATCTCCATAGGAGTAGTTTTAACATAGATTCCCCAAAAACTCAAACACCCTTGTTCGAACATTGTTTGGAGAGGTGTGAACCGAGTAACGGTTGTTCTTGGTTATAAGTCAGATGTGCATCGATCAAATCAACATCTTCCGGTAGATATTTGACAGTCTTCTTGATTTCAGCAATCAGTGGTGTATCCGATCAAACGGCACCGCAAAAGTTTCCACCGCGAAACAATCAAATCAAAAGCGCCCGAAATAAATTTGACACTGATGGTGGATATTTGGTTTCACGTGAAACAGAAAGAAACCATGTTTGTTGGTGCTTAGAAATTAGAATGCAAGGAGACGAATACTCTCATCAGTGGCTTCAATCAGGAATCATGTGCTAGACACACAAAAGTGTTGTTATATTGATCTTTAAAATCTACTAAATGGAGTTATAGGGACATGTTTGAGGAGGAATTTTACAATTCTTTAAGGCATTGGTGCTTTAGTTTTTGCCTTTATGGTACAACTTGAAGTTGTATCTTTAAGGTTATGGTACAACTTTAGGTTGTACCTATACTCTTTTGTAAAATCCCTTTATGGTACAAATTAAAGTTGTACATTTAAGTTATGGAACAACTTGAAGAGTTGAAGTTGTACCACAACATAAAGATCAATTCCCTTATCGTACAACTCTAACTTGTACCTTTAACGTTGTGGTTGAACTTAAAATTGTACTTTAAAACACCAATCCTTTAAAGCATAGTAAAAGTGCTCTGATTAGAGTACTATCACTTTATGTCATTTACTTGGCGATTTCTATTTTGCCACCTCAATCTCTTGTATAAGTCGTCCATTCGCCAACGGTGATGCGATCTGATAGGTTTGAATACCTCAAAGAGAACTGCCTGATGATGCATTCAGAATTGCTGAAGACGGTGGTAGGATGTGAGGAGGAATGCAGTAGCGGAGGTGGAAAGTAGCATAGTATTTGGGAAAAAAATTGCAAGAAGTCAATTGCAGAAGCAAGTAAACAAGTCTTATATTCAAAGTTTGTATGAGATTGTTAGAAGCTCTTAGTTTTTGGAGATACTTTAATAACTTGTAGTTAATTGATGTTAATGTATTTTTTGGTGATACTTGAGAAAATCCTAATTAAATTATGTGATTGAATTGTGATTTTTAAGGGCCGGATAGCATAGCAACAGCCATAATGTTTTTATAGTAACAACAAGGATAAAAGGGTAAATTGACAAAATTAATTTGAAACAAAAAAAGCAACGAATTAACCCCAGCTCCCCAATCTCCGCTTCCTCTCCCAGTTATGAATTTATGCTACGTCGGACCTCTCCCTTCTTCCCAACAATTGCAGCGATGGAGACACCACGAGTTCATCACCGCTCAACCCGACGACAAGGATGACCACCGTCTCAGTCCGGCCGTAATCGCCACCGTCCTCTCATCTCTCCGCGAAGCCAAATCCCAGTACCTTCACCGCCGTCCAGGGCCACGCCGCCGCCGGGTTCGCCCTCGCCCTATGACACGATTGCGTGCTCATGAGTGACCGGGAGGTTTTGTACATGAGCGAACTCGGGATTCCCTTGCCGGACTATGTCAGCGTCCTGTTTTGGGCCAAGCTCTGGACGGTTTCGGCCCAGCGGGATGCTCTGCTTCGAGGGATGAAAATTAGGGGAGCGGAAGTGACGGGGTTGGGGATCGTCGACGGGGTGCAAAGTAGCGAGGAGGAGCTGAAGGACGCTGGAACCAATTGATTTTCTGATAGTCTGATTGATTTTTAATTTAGGCAAGGGAGGAGAGTGGCAGCGATGTGGAAACTAGATTTGGCAGCGATGAACATCTCCCGCACCACGCTTGCATCTTCTATGACTTCACCCGTCGATGATTCGTCCTCAAGGTGCTGGGGGGGAATGACTGTGTAGAAGGAATCCTCTCCTTGCCGGAAAACCCTATCGTGAAGCTCAATTCACAGGATATGGGTGAAGGTGGTGGTGAGTTTGTCTACTTCTGTCAATAATTGGGTGAAGGGCTGCTGGAGGTTGAGCTGTGGGTATTGTGGAGATTGTTGTAAGTGTGGCTGGTGGTGTTTGTTGGATGTTGATGAGGAGGAAGAGGTGGATGCGCCCAAGTGGTGTTGTAAGATTTTCATTATGTGGAAAATTGATATGATGTTTTGTATTAATTGGAGTTGGGTGTTCTTTATTTGACAGAAAATTAGTTTGAGTGAATATCGATAATGTTTTTTTTAGCTTTTGCCTATTGGAATTTGTGTTTCTGTAAACAATTTTGTGTTGTTATTTGCCTATATGAAGTTGAAATATGCTGAGATTGAACTTACGACAAATGAAATCATAATTATCCAAAAGTAGCACAAATGTTTAAAGCATACCCGAAACTTTCTAATACAAACCACAAAAACATTAAAACCAACAAACAAACAAACAAAAAACATACTAGAAATCTCCTATACATACCACAAATCGCCTAAAACATACTAGAAACACAACAAAGCAAACCACAAATATTTCAAAAGCACACCATAAACCTCCTAATGTAGACCACAAACACGGTAAAACAAACCACAAAAGCATACCAGAAACCTCATAATGCAAACCAAAAATCCCCGAAAAACATACCAGAAACCCCACAATGCACACCACTAATATTTCGAAAGCACACCGGAAAGATCATAATGCAAACCACAAACACGGTGAAGCAAACCACAAAAACAAACCAGAAACGTCCAGATGCAGACCACAAATCTATTAAAACAAACCAGAAACCCCGCAAAGCAAACCACAAATTTTTTTAAAGCATACCAGAAACTTCTTAATGCAAACCAGTAATACGATCAAGCAAACCACAAATAGCATACAAAAAACACGAGAAACCAAACCATCAATCTCACAATGCAAACCATTATATTCGGTGGTCGTTGACCGTTGACCAAACACTAATGACCGTGAGTGACCGGATTCCGGCACCGAAAAGCATATTCAGGCCTCGATGAGTAGATTTCGACGCTGGTAAGCATATTCCGACCACGGTTATTGGATTCCAGCAATGGTTAGCATATTCTGGCGACAAAAAGCATATTCCGGTGATCGGAGGCAAGATTCCGGCGACCGGTGGCCGAATTCCGGCGATGAAATTTTTGGCAGGAAATAAAAATATTTTTTTAATATTTATTTTTTATTATTATTCAAACATATTTTCATAATGACAATTATACCTCTGCTTTGATTTTACAATTGGTCAACTCAGCTAATAAAAAGTCATCACAACCCTAGCTTCCTATTGGTTGGAGACTAGTGTTGTTACAATAACAACACAAGGGGTGTTGGCACACTATCTAGTCCCTGATTTTTATAAGTTATTTATAAAAAAATTCATATACTCACATTAGCAGCAAGCCATGGATAGATTATGAGCCTATTGTGACAAAGATAAGAGAACCGTGAAGGAGAAGACTGTCACCATAAAGTACTTGTACGTACACTCAATTCAAATCGTCATGTATAGTGACAGTTTTCAAGCGTCACTATAGAATATTACTTTAGGTGACGATGCAAAACTGTCATGTAAAATCTTATCTTGCGTGACGGAATGCACTTTTGGTAAAGGACACATTTAATCACGTCAAGTATTGCTTTGGCGCGCATAGGGTGACAGAGGCCGTGACACCAAAATATGGTCACGTAAACTTTACGTGACTGTATTTTCTATTTTTTGTGACGTTTTTAAGTATCACGAAAAGGGTATTTTCTTGTAGTGACAATTTGTCTTCCTACAATCGAAAAACGTCAACCGCATGAACTAGAATTTGTTTCACTACAATAAAAAAGGTCAACCAATCTCATACACAGCTCGACCTCAAAGCATCACTGTGTCATTGTTGAACTTGAATATCTATACGTTAGGTATAAACATGGTCGACTGTTTTCACTAAAGGTCGACCGATCACACACACCTTATTAATATTGGATAAGGATTCCTACCCAAGAAAGATAATAGTAATAAACATATGAACTTCCCTGCTATTCAATGTGACCTGATCACATCATAACTCGTGCAATGAGATGTGTTTATTTATCTATCTTGTATCTATTTATCTATCTCTTGACTTGATGACTCGAAAATGGGAGCAGCGTATATAAATAAAAAACATATAAGTTTATAATTTATTACTCAAGCGCTTATATATTCGTATTCTTCTTGTTTGGAGTTTGATGAAGAAGAAAACAATTGCTTGGCGAGTACCTGAACACAAAAAGGTCGACCACACCATCAACGAGGCCAACTTTGTCGAAGGCACACTGTCGAGAACTCGGGTTCAAAGTAATATACTAGTTTTTGTTGAATTTTTGGCTTAACGAATGTCCCACATAACACGTCTGGTCAACATTTTGTTCGTTCATGGTCTATATTTAGTCTTAGTTTAGACTTTAGGGCCCTACCGGTCTACCTATTATACATAAGGTTGACCACATTTTTCTTTTTCGTCTTTCTGACATTTTTTTTTTTTTTTTTGTAGACAATGGTGCACGATGAGAAACTCCAAAACGATACTGTTGAACTTATGAAATTGTTGTAATTCACGCAAAATCAGATGATGGAGTTTAAAAATGAATTCAATGAGTATAAGATGTTCATGTGGGATGGTGCATAAACAATTTCGATGAAAACAAAGGAGACTGATGAAGAGCCCAAGGAAGAGTCAATGGCCCAAGCATATGATTCAATTATACTAGTTAATCTCAAAACTATATGGAATCACATGAATGACATGACTTATTATATGGGCTAGATATGAAGCCATATGAGCACACTCCAGGAGATGTTAAGTGAGATAAGAGATGAATGTTCATCCGTGTTGGTTGAATCGTGCACGAGATTCTTCTAGCCTTTCCTGCAAAACCTAATCTTTCTCTTTTGTATCCTGCAACAAGGGTTAGTGAAATTTACTCAGGACACTAACTGAAGTCAAACGATAAGAAGGGAAGAATGATTTTGATCGACAATGATTTTAGGCCAAACTAAATTAGATGTTTTTGCAGTTCAATTAATGTAATGGGCTTAAGTAACACAAGCCCCAAATTAATACGTTAGCTAACAAGCAAAAGGGAAAATATTTTTGATGAATTTTTTTATGCCCAAGATCAAAGCTAAACTAAAACTCAGCACTTTAAATTGAAACGATGAGTTTTAAAGGGAAAACTTCCTGCGATAAACAGAGACTCAAAAGCAAACAACACAATATTTATGATAAGTGACTATACATAATGTCTGGTCTGCTTGTTTCGTCAAAAAATAATAATAATATTAATAATAATAATAATAATAATAATAATAATAATAATGTCTGGTTTGCTTGTAGTAAGATACTAGGTACATATTTTCATTTATTTTCACTCTAGTTTCATCGTTGGTTAAAGTCACAGTTGACCCCATAGGTGTAGATGTTGTTTTAAGATTTCACAGATCAAACCACTTAAGCATATTCTGAAGATACTTGGTTTGACTAATGAAAATACCCTTTGGAGTCTGTTTTACTTGAAAACCCAAGAAATTACTAAGTTCCCCCATTAGACTCATTTCAAAAGCACTTTTCATTGTTGATTCAAATTGTTTGCACAGTTTTTCACTTGTAGAGCCAAAAATTATATCATTAACGTATACTTGAACAAGTATGGTATGTTGTCCTGTTGATTTGATGAACAAGGTTTTATCAACAGAACCCCTTCAAAAACCGTCATTAATCAGAAAGTTACTCGGTTTTTCATACCACACCCTCGGGGCTTGTTTCAAACCATATAAGGCTTTGTTAAGTTTGTACACGTGATTTGGATAAAGGTGATTTTCAAAACCTGGAGGTTGTTTCACATATACTACTTCTTTAAGATCTCCATTTAAAAAAAAAATACTTTTTACATCCATTTGATAAAGCTTAAATCCTTTGGATGCAGCAAAAGCACATAGTAATCTGATTGCTTTAAGTCTAGCCACTGGAGCAAAGGTATTGTCAAATTCGATACATTCCTCTTGATCGTATCTTTGAACAACCAGCCTAGATTTGTTACGAGTTATAGTTCCCTCTTCATCTGACTTATTTCTGTATACCCATTTGGTTCCAAGATATTTCTATCTACTGGTCTAGGTACCAGATCCCATACACGAATTCTTTCAAAATGACCTAGTTCATCTTGCATAGATTTTATCCAAATTTTATCTTCTAGGGCTACATCTATAGTTTTAGGTTCAAGTAATGATACAAAGGTTGTATGCACAGATGGAGTTTTGGATCTAGTAATCATACCTTGTGATGTGTTGCCTATAATTAATGAGGATGTATATCTTTGTTGGATGTGCAAGGGGGCTTGTTCTTCTTTTTCTTTCGTTGTGTTTATGGCTTCTTCCTTACCATCTTCCCTTAATTCTGGAAGTAATTCATGACTAACATGTTGTCTTTCACTTAATCCAAAAACATCATCCACATTCAAGATTTTCGCACACTTACTAGCAGACTAATCAAATACCACATGTATAGACTCTTCTACTTTGTGAGTCCTTTTATTAAAAATTCTATATGTCTTGCTATGAATTGAATAACCTAAGAAAATTGTTTCGTTTGACTTAGCATCAAAATTTCCCATGTTATCCTTTGTATTTAACAAAAAAGCATTTGCAACCAAACGGATGAAAGTAACTCAAATTAGGTTGTCTACCTTTCCACAACTCATATGAGGTTTTATCTAGTTTAGATCTAATCAAGGCTCTATTAATTGTATAACAAGAAGTATTGATAGCCTCTCCCCATAAATATTTGGGTAAACCGTAGTCATTAAACATTGTTCTAGCTATATCAATTAAGGTTATGTTTTTATGCTCAATCACTCCATTTTGTTGAGGAATTCTAGGTGCTGCAAAATTGTGAGCAATTCCAAAGTTATCACAGAAGCGGTTGAATTCATCATAAATAAATTCCCCACCATGATCACGGTGAATGTTAGTTATTCTAGTTTGTTTTTCATTTTCAACTTGTTTTACAAAGGTTTTAAAGCTATGAAAAGCTTCATCTTTATTGGCAAGAAACATTACCCAAGTGAACGTGAATAATCATCCACTATAACAAAAGCATAGTATTTTCCTCCTAGACTCTTAACATTACTATGACCAAGCAAATCTAGATGTAATAGTTCAAAACTTTAGTTGTGAAAATGACTATTTTACTTTTAAAGGAAGATCTGGTTTGTTTACCCTTAGCACAAGCTTCACATAAAAATTATTTCTTACTATTAACTCTAAGAATTATTGAAACCAAGTCTAAGCTCACTAATTTACAAAGGGTTCCCACACTAACGTGTCCTAGCCTTTTGTGCCATTCAATTTGATCGTTTTTATCAAGGGACATCAGGCAAGTTTCATTAAAGGCTTTCTTATCATTTAAGTCAATACAAAACAGTTTCCCTTTCCCTTTTCTTGTAAACATAACATTTTTACTGACCATATTTACAACCACGCACCTATTTGGTTAAAAAATGACTATGTTTGTGGTTCAACACATTTGACTTATTGAGATTACATTGTATTTTAGATCTTCAACTAACATGACATTACTAATTATGGGTTGGTTCCAACTTGACCTTTTTCAAGAATATTTGTACTAAAGTTATCACCAAAATAAACTTTACCTCGTTTGCTTTTGACCAAGTTGGTGAATAGCTTTTCATTTTCAGTAATGTGATGTGAGCACCCACTATCCAAGATCCATTCTCTTCCTTCTATGCTCACTTGAAGATAGACCTAAACAAGAGCATAGTTTATTTGATATAGAGACCTATATGACTAACCAGTTGTTATAGAATCATACATTTCAAAATATGTCGATTTGTCTTTCCTTCCTTCCCTAACATATATTCTTCTACAATTATCGATATAGTGTCCTTCCTTACGACAATATAAGCATCCAATCTTATTCCTTATTTTTTTAAAACTTTCTTAGCTTTTGTGACACATGATTGCATGAGTTGTTTGTTTACTTTTGCTAGTTCATGATTTAGTGTGTTATTTTTTGCCTTAACATGATCATATTGTACTTCCAAAGCCTTATATTCCTCTATTACTTTTGTATGTTGTATTTTTAGCTCTTTACACTCAGCTTTAAGTTTTGTATGTTTTACCATTTTCAAACTCAAGTTGAATTTCTCTAATGGTTTCTATCATCTGTTCATCCTCACTAAAACAACCAAAATAGTAGTAGAGTATCTCCAATTCCCATGCAAGCTTCATACTTGCTGCAAGTTTCTCGATCTTCTTCTGAATCCTCACTGCAGCTCCATGTAGCTACATATGCTCTTTCTCTTCTTAGCTGAGGACACTCTGCTTTGATATGCCCAGTTTTACCACAATTAAAGCATCCAGCTTGAGCTAGTGATTTCTCGTTTCAAGCTCCATCCCTTCTAAACTTTGTTCCCAGTCGACTTTGCTTGTTAAAATCTCTTTCTTCTCCTTCCCTTGTCTTGTTATTCATGATCCCTTTCTTTCTTTCCGTTAGCATTCTAAGGAGCTCAGTTAGATGTTTGCTCAACATAGCCAATTCTCATCATCTATGTCTTCAAGGCTGTCAATTTCTTCTTCCTGTAAGAGAGCCTTGAAGGCAATGCTCTTCTTCTCCTTTTTGGGTTCCTCCATTTATTCTTTTTTTAATTTAGCCTCGTGAGTAACCCAAGATCACATTAGCTCGTCTAGACTCAACCTCGTTAGATCTTTGGATTACTCGATTGCAAAGACTTTCGGAGTCCACTGCTTAGGAAGTGCCCACAATACTTCGCGAACCAAATCAACACTTGCATACTCAACTTCTAGATTTCTCAAACTGTTGACTATGGTAATGAATCTATCATTCATCTCTTTTATGGACACTTGGCTTCATAACAAATGACTCAAACTCTTGCTTCAACCTATTTATTCTGGAAATCTTAACATGTGATGTATACATTCATGTGCGACTTGGATTTTGTCCCAAATCTCCTTGGCCATCTTACATCCAGTAATCTGATGATACTCCTCCAGGCCCAGTGCATAGTACAACAAGTTTGTTCCTTCGAATTCAATTTGAAATTCTTCTTGTCCTGCTCAGTCCACTTCCCTCTGGCTTCCTTTACTTTGAGTTGACCGTCAAGAACTATGTTCCACAGATATGGATATGTGGAGCCCATGAAGAGCTCCATTCTGTTCCTCCAATTACCATAATGCACTCCCTCAAATCTAGGTGGACGAGTATGTGAGAACCCGTTAGCCATGAAAATTCCATTTCCATTTGTCAAGCTCGAATTCACTCTCGCCGGAGGTTGTTAAGACTATGTTTGATCCGCGACCGGGCTCTGATACCACGTGTTGGTTGAATCGAGTGCGAGATTCTTCTAGCATTTCCAGCAAAAACTAATCTTTCTATTTTTTATCCTGCAACTAGGGTTAGTGAAATTTCCCCAGGACACTAACTGAAGCAAAACAATAAGCAGGGAAGAATGATTTTGATCGACAATGAATTTAGGGCAAACTTAATTAGATGTTTTTTCATTTCAATTAATCTAATGGGCTTAAGTAACACCAGGCCCAAATCAATTCATTAGTTAACAAGCAAAAGAGAAAATATGTTTGATGAATATTTCGGAGGCCCAAAATCAAAGCTAAACTAAAACTCAACACTTCAAATTGAAACGATGAGTTTTAAAGTGAAGACTTCGTCATCTTCCTTGAATTTGCTATGTGCCCAGATCCCTGCACACAAAAAACAGAGTAACACAATCGCAATAAATAGAGACTCAAAAGCAGAGAGAACAACACAATATTTTTACTTGGTTTCATGCAATGTGCAATAGCGACTAGTCCATGGTCGAAAGATCAAGGTGTTGTGATTTCTGACAATTCACTATGTGTCTTCCGTTGAAGTTTGATGGTTACAAGATTCACACCCATGTTCAATTTGCTCCTTGCAAACTAAACTCTATTCTTTCTAGCTTACCATTGACTACTCAGATACTAGAACCCCTGATATTACAAAATATCAGAACCCAGAAATCTCCACGACTTCTGACTGACTTTTCACTCAAAATCCCTAGCAAATCCCCTTTGCTCTCTTAATTTTTCTCTTGCTGAAAAGTTAGTTCGCTCATACACAACCTATACTCATATTGAATAACTTATGCTACTCTTGATACCATCCTTGTTCGTCCACATTTTGATTATTGCGTAATTTGATCTTCTTTCCATCTTTGTTCCTTTGGTTTATTTCAACAGCTACTTTCTTATTAGGCTGCATCTGTGGAGCCGTTGGCTGGCTCCTTCCAACAATCCCTAGTCAACGTCAATGTTATTTGGATTGCGTAAATGACATGCCTTATTACAGGGGTGGACCCACGCATGTTTGGGGTGTCACGGGACACCTCTAAATTTTGGAAAAACGTTTATCCATCTCTGGTGGTAAATTACGTATAGACAAAAAAAATTATAATTGATAGTCGGGGATACCCCTGAAATTTGAAAAAATGATTATCCTACTCTCATCTTCTAGTTTGGGTATGGGAAATTGGGAATATAAGTGGTAGCTTTGATAATTCAAACCTATGACACTATTATTATTTAATAAACATAATTTCCATTAACCTACAAGCCTACAACTCATTTGTTGTTCGATTTTAAACACTGTGTAATGGTAAAATGTCATTCACTATCTCTAATTATTTTCAAAACCTAACAATTAAACAAATTTCAAGCTACCCTTAATTTGTATTGATTTTATGATTGTACGACAAGTGTTGAAAGAGTCTTTTAAACTTTGGATTACATAAAAAAACAAGTTTCGAAATCGAATATGTGATTAGTTCGTGAATGATTGTCTAGTAGGATACACAAAGACAATTTTTTTGAGTAGTGTAGGCATCAAGTGTATTCTACAATTATTTCCGAATATGAAAACACATAGTGGACTTTTTTTTAAAGTTATACGAGTCATATATTTTCTTAATTAAGAATTATTTATTAACTATTTAAGAATTAATTTATTTTATTTTATTTTTTAAAAGAGGACACCCCTATATAAAAGTACAGGGTCCGCCACTGCCTTATTATATTGGCCAGATATCCAACCATATGAGCACACTCCGACTAACTGTAAATGGGAAAAGGGATGCATACTAATCCTACAATGGAAGATACATGCATCCTCCCACATCCTCCCACTAGAATTTCTCCAGCACCAATCAGGAAAATCAAAATGTATGAGAGGAGAGAGATCAAGGGACTCCATGAAGTACATTGTGTTTTTTTATTTTGGGGGAATTTCGTGAGTCTTTTAGCCGATTTGGTTTGAAGTAACTATGGTTTTGATTGAGATCAAAATGTTATGGTTTTGGATTTGAGATTTGTGGGAACTATTATGAGGTGTATTTATTGTATTTTGGTGTTAATGATGAAGCTTTTGAGAAGATTTGATTTCTTGAGACTGATTGTGGATTGAACTTTTAAATTGTATGGTGGTTTTTTTAGGTTTCGGTGGTTAATGTTACTAAGGAAGATGATTTGTTGGAAGCTGAGCTTGCTAGAAGCTTCAATCTCCGGCAGGCGGCAACCTTAAAAACAAAATCAGAGAAAAAAAGGAGGAGGTATGTGAGTGGAGGAAAATTAAAGTAATTGTTTATTTTATGACGTGTAATAGATAAATAAATTTAAATTATGACGTGTCACTTTCAGCATATTTAATGATGAAGCTTTGGAGAAGATTTGATTTCTTGAGACTATGATTGTGGATTGAACTTTTGAATTGTATGGCTATTATTCATGTGCTAGGTATTGAAATTTGAGCTCCGAGAACTTCGGAGGTTTTTCCCAATCGCGAAAAGCAAGTGTGCTAGGGTTTCTGGGTCCTGCATGACGGCGGCGAAGAGGCCGACGTCGCCGGCTGCGGCGGGTAAGCCCCCGGATGTCTCGAGTGGACAAAGACGTCCTGCTGAAGCTTCTTCTACTCCGGACGGTAAGAGCGCCAGAGAGACAGTCCAACCAAAGAAGAAGGTTCGGGCGCTCAACTTTGAGGGAGAGACAGTGGAAGTCGAGGACATAACGGCGGAGGAGATGGATACAGAACAGGACGGGAAAGCTGCAAGATCGCCATGGCAGGCGAGGAAGGGGATGACCTTTAGTGATATACTGCAGCAAGATCATTGGTATGTAGCTGATTCGGACTCTGAGGATGTGATGGCAAGGGAGAAGGAAGAAGATGATGAGATTGACGAGGAGAAAGAGGATCCAAAGTGCCCGACAATTCTGTTTACCGCGGCGGAAAAGTCTAAGTGGCGCCGAGAATGGCGTTCGGCACTGGTAGTAAAGGGATTAGGTAGAAGAGTCTCCTACATGCCATTGGCTCGCCGACTGAATGCAATATGGGCTAGGCATGGAGAGTTACAGATCTCTGATATGCGGAACGGATGTTTTTTAGTACGGTTTCGTAGCCAGAAGGACTATGAATGGGCGACGATGGGTGGACCTTGGCTACTGGGAGATACCTATTTGACGGTTCATAGATGGTTTAAGGGTTTCAACCCGTGGAAAACGGTGGTGACATCAACAATGGTGTGGGCTCAATTACCTGAGTTGCCAATTGAGTTCATCAACAAGGAAGCCGTGATGAAGATCGGTGAATGGCTGGGCAGACCGGTACGTGTGGATAGAGCGACTGAATTAGGGGCCCGGGGAAAGTATGCGAGAGTATGTGTTGAAGTTGACCTGACGCAGCCGCTACTATCACAGTTCAAGATTGAGGGGGTCACATACCTGGTACAATATGAGGGTTTGGATGACCTTTGCACCTGCTGTGGGACGTACGGGAAGAGGGCTGGTACATGTCATTGTGCAAAGCTTAATAATGTGATGGATGTGGAGGGTAACGGGGAGGTGGAACCGGAGGTAAAGGAGGATCCCACGCATGGACAAACGTATGGTGACT
Source organism: Linum tenue (assembly GCA_946122785.1). Lineage (NCBI taxonomy): Eukaryota > Viridiplantae > Streptophyta > Magnoliopsida > Malpighiales > Linaceae > Linum > Linum tenue. Next base: position 51,409,160 of record CAMGYJ010000008.1, on the reverse strand, counting down.
GGATGATTGTCAAACGGCGGGGGAGAGGTTTTGATCGGAGTAAGGAGGAGGGAAGGGGGAAACGGAAGGACGAGTCAGGCTCTAATAGATTTCAGCAGTTGGTAACAGAGTCATCCCAAATGATGAGTGGGGAAGGGGAGAAGGAGGCCGATAAGGGGGACAAAGGAAGGGGAGAAGAGAATGTAGAGAGAGAAGTTAATGAGGTACGTGACCAGCCCCATGCAGAGCCGCATGCAATACAAACCCCGGTGGGATCTCAGGATTCTCCAAATGGAGTACCGCCGAATAAGCAAGTGATGGCCGCAAAAGAGGGAGCTGGAGGTCGAAAGGGTAATGAGGTGAGAAGGGGGCAGGGTGCTCAGACCCAAAATGGGAGCGTGGGTAAGGCAAAAGGGAAGAGTGATGATGGGAAGAAGTTGGAACAGAAGAAGGGGGAAAGTAAAAATGGCCCAGGAGGTCGGAAAGAATTGAGTGGGGAAACTCCACAAAAAGCTGATGGTGCGGGGAACCGATCCCCTTCGGTTGTTAAATGAGACTACTGTGTTATAACTGCCGTGGTTTGGGAAATACACGAGCAGTTAGAGCCTTGAAGTCGCTTATGCGACGAATTTCCCCCCATTTGGTCTTCCTGACTGAGACCAAACAGCTTAGTGGTGAGAATGAGGCGCTACGAAAAGAATTGGGTTTTGATAATGGGGATAGTTGGCCGTGTGATGTCTCGAGAGGGGGCCGAGCAGGGGGCCTTTCGGTGTGGTGGACGGAGGAGGTAAAAGCTACGATTATGGATGGGTCAGCAAATTTTATGGACGTGAGGATTGAGGACGCCCAAGCGGGCACTTGGCGTTTTTCTGGGATATATGGGTGGCCTGAAGGGAATGAGAAGCATAAAACTTTAGACTTGGTACGAGAGCTAGCGGGAAGGTGGCAGGGGCCGTGGATTTGTGGTGGGGACCTTAATCTGATCCTCGCTGATCATGAGAAGAGAGGTCGGAATTTGGGTAATGAACATGAAATGAATGCCTTTGCTGACTGCCTAATGGAGTCGGGTCTGCAAGATTTGGGCTTCCATGGCCCACCATTTACGTGGGAAAATAGGCGGCAAAGGGGAGGTTATGTGGAGGAACGATTGGATCGCTTCCTAGCAAATGAGGATTGGAGGTCCATGTGGCCAGCAGGACGTGTTACACACCTGGAGTATGCCCGATCGGATCACAGACCCATCATTTGTGATTCGAGAGGGGAAGAGGATGAGGATATTAAGTGGGGGTGGTCGTTCCGGTTCGAGCCGTTATGGACAAAACATGCAGATTGTGCGGATAAGATACGAGAAGCGTGGTCTATGACGGGAGGGGATGCTACCTCAAAAATTGTGCAGGTTCAGGCGCAGCTGGATCAATGGAGTAGGGCCGTTTTCCCTAACTTTCGGAGGCAAAAAGATCGGATACGACGAGCGTTGAAAGCACTAGAAAGAAGGGAGCAGACGGATGTAGTTCTTCAACAACGGAATAAGCTGCAGGTGGAACTGGATGAAGTGGAGTGTGATGAAGAACTTTTCTGGCAGCAGCGATCGCGGGCGGACTGGTTGAGAGAAGGAGACAAGAACACTTCTTTCTTCCACCGCAAGGCTTCTCTTCGACGAAAGAGGAACACAATCCGGAAGATTAAGGATGGTGCAGGACAGTGGTGGTGCGGAAATGAGGAAGTGGCGACTTGCTTTACTAACTATTTTGTTGAGTTGTTTACTGCAGGTGAGAGGCCGCTACTAACACCAGTGCTGAACTCGATCGGAAGGTGTGTCACTGAGGAGATGAACGAGTGCCTGGTGAAGCCGTTTTCGCGAGAGGAGTTCTATGGAGCCCTCAGCCAAATGGGAAAAAGGAAGGCGCCAGGGGCAGATGGCATGTCGGTGCTTTTCTTTTTGAAGTACTGGGATATTGTCGGGGATGATGTTACGGATATGCTACTAGAGGTGATGGAGACTGAGTCTTTACCGGTTGGGCTTAATCATACCTTGATTGCTCTCATCCCGAAGGTGAAAGACCCGACAATGGCAAAGGAATTCAGACCCATCAGTTTATGTAATGTCATGTATAAGATATTATCGAAGGCAATGGCGAACAGATTGAAGTTGTTTCTGGATGGTATTATCTCGCCGGAGCAGAGTGCCTTTGTCCCGGGTCGGTTTATAGCTGATAATATCATGACGGCATTTGAATGCTTCCATACTATGAAGAAAAAAACAAAGAATAAGACGGGTTATTTGGCAGCAAAGACAGACATGACCAAAGCATATGATAGGGTCGAGTGGTGGTTTCTCGAAGGTGTGATGCAGCGGATGGGATTTGCGGAGAGGTGGACTCGGCTAATCATGATGTGCGTTAGGTCTGTGACATACGCGGTCCTGGTCAACGGCCACCGATCGGATACTTTCACACCGAGTCGAGGGTTACGGCAAGGCGACCCACTATCCCCCTACCTTTTCTTGCTGGTGGCGGAGGGACTTTCCCGGTATACCTCTTTGGCAGTTAGCCAGAAGAAGATCCATGGGTTGTCAGTAGCCCGCGGAGCACCAGTCATATCGCACCTTTTCTTTGCGGATGACTCGATCTTTTTTGCTCGGGCAAACGCACAGGAGAGTAGAGAGCTGCGGCGGGTGCTGAGTGATTATGAGAAGGAATCGGGCCAATTGGTGAGTTTTGAGAAGTCCGAAGTCACCTTTGGTAAAAATGTTAAACCCCACCAGCGGCTGATTGTGAGCTCCATGCTGGGAATGAAGGCCGTTGATAAACATGATAAGTATTTGGGTCTAGTTACTCATGTTGGTAGATCGAAGAAGGAGCTGTTTGTGTATCTGAAGGATCGGGTGCGTAAAAAGCTTGCAGGTTGGAAGGAAAAGACTATGTCTGCCGCTGCTAGAGAAGTATTGATCAAGTCGGTTGCTCAGGCACAGTTGACATATACGATGTCTGTGTTTAAGGTTCCGGATGGCATCATAGATGAGATCCATGGTTTAATCACAAGATTTTGGTGGGGGCAAAGGGGGCAGGAGCGAAAGACCCCATGGATTGCCCGAGAAGCTTTGATTTGTTCGAAAGCTCAAGGGGGAATGGGCTTTAGGGATCTCCGTGGATTCAACCAAGCTCTCCTTGCTCGTCAATTATGGAACCTCCTTCAGCGGCCGAATTCCCTTGTGGCCCGCCTGCTCAAAGCAAAATATCATAAGAACGTTTCCATCCTGGATGCGAGGGTAGGTCACTGTCCGAGCTATGTCTGGAGGAGCCTGATGAGTGCTCAGGAATTTTTACTGGACGGACTGAGGTGGAGAATAGGGAATGGATCCTCAGTGCGGATATGGGGAGATCGTTGGCTGCCGACTACGCCAGGATATGTTGTTCAGTCACCTCCTATGGGACTCCCGGTGGATGCAGTCGTTCGAGAACTTGTGGATGAAGAGGAGGAGCGGTGGGACGATACAGTGTTGGAGAGCTGCTTCCCGGAGGAGATGGTAAAGGCCATCCGTCAAATTCCCCTTCGGGACCCGCAGGAGCCAGACCGACTCATTTGGGCAAGCAGTAGGGACGGAAATTACTCGGCCAGGGAGGGATATAAACACTGGTTAGCGAGGCACCAAGAAGAGAAGGGAGATCGAAGTGTAGGTGAACCAGCCCTGTGGAACCGGATTTGGTCTTTGAACCTCCCTCCCAAAATCAAGGTGTTCATGTGGAAATACACAAGAGGGGCACTCGCTACGGGAGATCGGGTAAGCTTACGAAATCCGATGCGAGGGGATGCTTGCCCTTTTTGTAACCTTAGGGAGGACCAGGAACATTTGTTCAGTCAGTGTGCGTGGATGAGCAGGCTATGGAGAGCTTCAAGTGTGGTTCACTGTTTCGAGATGAGAGGGGATCTGAACTGTATGGAGTGGGTTCGCAAAGTGGCCGAGAGTGCTACTGAGAAGGATTTCGACAGCTGGGTGGTTCTGCTCTGGTTTCTCTGGAAAGAACGGAATGCCCACCTCTTTAACGGTGTGAAGATGGAGGAGGGAGATATAGTTCCAAGATCGTTGGCCTATTTGGAAGAGTACCAATCATACCAGGGAAGGGAGGAAGCTCAGGCTGCAGTGGCGATGGACCACCAGTGGCGACGTCCAGGGGAGGGGGTGATTAAAATCAACACGGACGCAGGAGTGGACAATGATGGAATTGGGCTGGGGATGGTGGCTCGGGATCATACAGGCAAATTTATCATGGCAGCAGCGAAGAGAGTGAGAGGCGCCCAAGACCCGATGATGGGGGAGGCGCTAGCTATGGAGTTTGGCGTTCAGCTCGCTCGACAACATCAGTTAGGATCCTTTATCATTGAGTCGGACTGTCTTGTTGTGGTTAACCAGGTGAAATCGGCATCGATGATTCAGACGGAACTTGGAGTAGTGTGTCGACATATTCAGCGCCTCCTGGATGAGACTGGGGGGGGACAGATACGGTATGCGAGTAGAAGAGCAAATGAGGCGGCACATATCATGGCGCACACGAGGACTCGATGGAATGAAGCGGCAGTTTGGTTTGATAGGCCTCCGTTAAATCTGCTAGATCAGCTTAACATTGACGATGTATCCTCTGTTGTTCATCAATAAAAGCTGAGTGCAGGTTTCTATCAAAAAAAAACTTTTGAATTGTATGGTGGTTTTTTAGGTTTCGGTGGTTAATGTTAGGCAAAATACACTCGTATAGCCACAACTTTCCACTTTGTGCCAACAATAGCCAAATTTTGAAAAATACAGAGAAATAGCCAATCCGTCTAATACTTTAACGGATGAACTTGAACTGCGGACTAGGCTAACGGTTCGCGCTGATGTGGCACGTCTCCAACGCTATTGTTGCCAGATGGAATTGATGATTTTTTATTTTTTTTATTTAAAAAATATAAAAACGAAAAAGGCCCCTCCGTTTTCGCCCAGCCCCTTTTCGTCGATCTCTAACCCTACCAATTTCACTTTCCACCCGACGAAACCCTTTCCGTTCTTTCCGATCGACGGCCCACTGCCGTTGACAGAGACGATTTGGTGCGGCCTCCGCCGACTGCTGCCTGTCGCGACTCGTTTATTGGGCGTCCTTTCCACTTCCTCTCATCTGGGCGTCTTTGCTCCCAAATCCAACATGCATCCCGACGGCGGATAAAACCAACGCCGCCGACCCGACTTCTCTTCGCTGATGCCGCTGCAAGTCCTCCCTCCGCACACACAGACACAGCTCTGTCGTCAACGAGAAGTCCAGATCTGGAGATAGGCTCAGCCATCACCGTCGCCGTTGAATCCCGACCATGGGGAGAACGACCCCACTTCACTGACGCCGCTGCTGCCGCTGCAAGTCATCGCTCAGTCACCACTCCGCCTTCTCTGTAGATGGGTGGCAAATCTGGAGATGCGCGCTGATGAGAGCTAAGATACAACGCCCAGTCTGAGCGATGTAGGGTACTTCTCTACTCGCCGGTGAGCGAGGATTAGAGGGAGGAGGAGGAAGCGACAATTGATTTCTGGTCCTTCATTTTGGGTTTTTGCAGCCGAGAAGCATGGGTGGAGAATTTTCTGGGAATGAAGGCGGACATAACAGGGGAACAGGAAGAGGGAGCTCGAGGGGAGCAGATTTTGGGTTTTATTGAGATTCCAATATGTCGGTTCTGGGCTTTATTGGCAGGCTGAGTTATTTATTGGATCTGATTTTTGGGAGATTGACGCAATATCTTCGCCTTCTTCTTCCCGCTATGTCATCCCATCACCTGGATCTCCGGCCTCTGTCGACGTTCCATTCTCCTGACGAATCTATGCTGGTGAATGGCTGCTGATTCAAAAGCTTGTGGAGAAGAAATCTGGGGATTCCTGGATGGCTGGATACACCCATGGAAGGGGAAGGTAGAATTGAGTGGTAGGTATGAGTTGTTTATTAATAAAAATAAATTAATGAATTTTTTAATTAAAATTGGACGTGGCGTCCAGGTGGCATTGTGTGTCTTGTTGGACAAAGAGATGTCTTAAAAGTCACGAGCCCATTGCATACCTTCATTCTAACCCAATTAACTCAATCATTCAAAAGAGATCAACATTGACATAAAATTCAGCCTACATACCAGTTCCATCAGCAAAAGAACCCAACACAGCAGGTGCACTAATTCATACTACTACCAAGAATCCCAGAACATTAAATTACATAACTATTCAGTCAAAACTACCTAAAACTTCACTAAGGCTATATGGTATTCCCCAACCGTCTGCAAAACTAAACCGTGAACAAACCAAAACTTTCCACTGCTACCACCGAGCTTAGGACACTTTGTCCGGGCATTCCTAGCCTTCTTTTTGCTTGGGCTGTGACTTCTGGGATTTGATCACTTCGGCTTTCTTAGCCTGCTTTTCGCTTACTCTTCTTGATCCTCTTCTTTTCTTCTCTGCATTACCACGCGACATTCTTAGCATAATAGACAAAAAGATAGTCACCATAATACATATCGTTGGTTCAATATATAAATTTTGAGACAAGAGGCAAACCTGATGGGATAGCAGCTTCCCTGCCTCTATATTGCTACCTTGTCACGATAACGAGAAAACAATGCTTGCCATAGCAGCACAACATCCAATAACTAATTTTCTCTTCAGATTGCTTCTGGAATCAAGAGTCTCTTTCTCAAGAGCAGCAAGCCTCGTGTACAACGATCATTCTAGAGCTTCATAAGATTAAAAGCTCCCCCTGACCAAATAGAATACAAATTTTCCTGATAAGCATAAGCAGTATAACAGCAGCTACATGAGCAAATATATTCACCCTTAAGAGCGCTACCATCTGGGTAACTAGAACCCCAACCGACAACCGGTCGTCTTTTATCAGGCAATTACTCATAAGAATCAATAACTCTCAAGAAGGCCTGGCCCTCGACGTGCATCCATTAACGATAATTTACAGTTAAGGAATCAGACTCAGCAGAAAGATAAACTTCAGGCTCTTTTTTACAGTTTCAGTTTAAAGCCCTGTAGAAAGATAAAATTCAGACTTCTCAGGTACTGCATTGATTTTCCAGGCTAGTAATAGTTACATAACTTCGTGGCTATCAACATTGGGAGAGTTATCCACCCGATAAATATAAGAGAGGGCATTAATAGTCAATTTTAGCCAACGAACGGGTGTAGCATAGGGTAAGAAAGCATGGTGCAAGAAACTGACCTCCATCTCGCTAGAATGGGGTGAGATAGCAAAGAGAAAAAGTCAAGAAGAGCACCTTTGTAAAGCAGCCCCTGCCTTTCAAAGAAACGTACCCTGCCCACGAACATAACTAAACTATATGGTTTTGAATTTAACACACTTTGGTTGCTTCAAAATACAGGGGCAGCAAAGGAATCATTATGATGGACATGTGAAATGGGAGCTGAAACAGCAACAGCAACAGCAACTAATATGATGGACAGAGTGTTGATTGCATCTAAAAATGGGACCTGAAACCACCATAACATCGATTAAGAAAAAACCAACATAACGTCGATTAAGCAAACCCTTAAATTCAATCTCAGAACAAGTTCACGTTGGTTTATACAAAACATATGATTAAAAGGGATTCAGCCTTATTCGGAAATTTTCTCATAGGAAGAGTGATGGAGAGCTATAATCAAGTAGGGGAACACGTTACCTTGGAACTTTTCAAATGAATAAACCATCAAGTGCTTAACTAGCTCTCAATAAGCTCTGTGTACCACTTCTTACTACTTTGCAATTGAGAATCAAGTCTCAGTTCGAACAGACTTTGTTATCTTACTACTTTGCAATTGAGAATCAAGTCTCAGTTACAATTGAGAATCAAGTCTCGGTTCGAACAGACTTTGTTATCTTACTACTTTGCAATTGAGAATCAAGTCTCAGTTCGAACAGACTTTGTTATCTTACTACTTTGCAATTGAGAATAAAGTCTCAGTTCGAACAGACTTTGTTCAGTCATGCACCAAACTTCTCCATGGCATTCATCATTGACAGTTGCTTAAAACAATTGCAACTACTGTCTCATATTTGTAAGTCCTGGGAAGAAATGCATGCATATGGCAGAATCTGCAAATGCACTCACCATGTTTGTTATCTAGTCGAGCAAACAGCATGCCATATGAAAGAAGTAATCGAGGATGTCTGCATCAAATTGTTTCAAGAGATTAAAAGAAGGAAAGAAACAAAACCTTCAAAAGATTTGGGGCAACTGGCAGTTTCATACCCTTGTCAACCCACTGCCTTTCTTCTGCGCACCTAAGCTGTCATGTACATTTACATATACCATCATGAGGCAACACAGATTTCCTTTGTACATTCACACAAACTGAACCATAAAGTAAACAGCCTACCATTTTAATTGGAGATGGTGATAGAAAGTCGTAAAACCCTCGAGCCACCGCTACAAACTTCAATTTTCATGCCCTTCAGCAAAATCTATGAATCATCATAAACATCACGTTGGTAAGTAGTTTATCCTGGTTAAATGGTCTACATAAGCCTGAAACTGAACATGTTTCACTAATCACTAGCATATCCGTCATTTAGTCAAAACACACACACCCATTTAACAACTGTTTACCACTAAACTCAGGTGAGGATTTCCAGCATAAACTTACATACAAAACATTAACAATGACAAACACAGTGAGACTTCATTACCGAAGATGGAGTTCAGTAAAGTGCTTACCGTGGAATGTGGTTGGATCAGTCAAATTGGCGATAGAAACTTCCAAGCTTTCCGAGTAAAGGTCCTTGGTGTATCCAACTCGGCTGTGTATGTTTAATGTCCCACCGAGTCACCAATGACACCAACCCAACCGAGATATTTTCTTCCTAGCTACGGCGCGATCCGCTGCCTGTCTCCCACAAAGTAAAGTATCTCCCTCCCTCTTCCTCTACGGCAAGCAAAGAAGACCATAAATCAGTTGCGAAATTAAAACCCCAATTATAGGGATCCTAGTGTTGGAGGAATGAACGGTGGCTTGTGAAAATTCAATAATCCATCATAATTCTCTTATTTCCCCTGCTCCTTCTGTGAATCTATGCTCTACTGCTCTATCATCTGGCCGCCCGTCCTCCCGCAACATCCACCTGCCCATTTCCGAAACAACCACTGCAACTAATTATCAAAAATCTAATTCCACAATCACTCAATAACTATAATCAAGTGAAATAAAATATTGACGAGAATAAACAAATTCCACAATCACTCAACAACCACTGGCCGCTTCGTCCCCTACCATGCGTGGCCTTCCCCTGCTTTTTACGGCGGCGACGCCGGTAGAAAGTCCGTCGTCGGCGGGGTAGAGGCAGGACAAGTCGCCGGACTGATTTTGGCCAGACCACCGTAGGAGATCGAGGAATGGTGTTTTGGCTCGTTAGATCGTCTACCCGCTGTTCCCCTGTTTCTGATTCTTCCGAAAAATAAAACTAATATCAGTTTTTTTTTTAAGGCCAATACTACAGTGCCGCGGTAAAAAGTGCGGCACCGGTGTCGCGGCTTTTCATTGGTCCACATGGAGATGATGTGGCATTGATTTTGCTTAATTAAACCCAACCAAACTCATGTGACCCGTTAGAATGGCCCAAACGGCCTGGCCCAAAGTAACGGCGTTAAGATTCTCCGTTCAATGCTTTGTTTTCGTTTTTCTGATTAATTAATTAAATTAAAAATCATATAATTGCTTTTTCAGGAAAATCAGAAAACATAGAAAGGATCGAAACCAAACAAACCAGAACCACAATTCAACGATCTACCTCACCGCCGGCCTCGACATAATCACTCTCGGCGACTTATCCATAGTAGATCACATATCCCCGGTCTCCCTATCGATTGAAACCCCTCACTCCCTCCTACATTGATTCTGTATGACAGAGGCAAATGAATCCCTCGTGTTTCTCTGCTTCTGTCTCCATGTAATAGCATCGCCGCCAAACGGCCAAAGTACCAGAATATCGCAAATCAAAGAAGAAGAGAATCGCCTCCCTCTGTGTCGTCCGCCTCGCTTTGAATAATCTCTGTTGGAATCGTCAAAACCAAGTTCCACAAGGCGTTGACTTAATTTCTCCACCAATGAAAAGGCTTTGAGGTAATTTCTATTAATGAATATTAGAGGAGGTAGGAAAATCATGTCGGTTGTTTCAGTTCCAGTTTTTGCTTTGAAGTTGTAAGTTAGGGATTGGGAGACTCGTATTTTGTAGTTCATTTGTTGTCTTGGAATCAAATAGCAGGGGAATTGATGTTTTGTCCCTATTTTGTTGTTGTTCTCCCCTTCCCTCTTTCAATTGCATTTGAAATTGATGGGAGGCTGCTCCTCACAATGAATTGAATTTGAAATACGTGAAAAGCTTACTACCAATTTTCTTACACTTGCCAACATAACTACTCTTTTTATATCTGAAAACACCCTACCCATAGCCTATTTGACATGAAGATCCCCACTCCCTTTGTCGCCTTTGTTTTACATCAGTGATGTATCATCTCCATTCTCCCCAGTGTAATCACTAATTCCTACCTCCCTGGGATTAGTTTATTCAAAAACAAGCATGTCCATATCTGATACAGTTGCTTTTACATAAGAAATCCTCTATTAGTTATTTTCTTGTGTGTTAAAATTGGTCACTTAAGAGAATGAAATTAACACATGCTTGTGCTTGCCTTCACCGTAAGGGGCTTCATTCACCATACGCAAGCGGGATGAGGCTTCTCGTTCATTGTTCAAGTCCTCCTGTCAGTGATAAATCACGATCAGAATTGGTGTCCCTTCCTTATGGTGGCAGATTTAATTCTTGTGGAACAATAACCATACTCTACCTGTCATGTCAACTATGCTTAATTGTAATAGGGTTTTCTCTCAATTTCGTGCAGGTTATGTGCAACAAGTCTAGTTGAGAGAGAGTTTAGAACAACAAGGTTTTTGCTACTGGGGGTTGAAGCACACCCGGTTGGGGAGGTTGATTACACTGTTCTTAGTACGAGTAGTGCGATAGGATGGTTTTGCTTTGCTGGTCTTGTGTGCCTAGAAGCTTCCAATGAAGTTTAATGGGGCTGTAACAGTTTTGTTCTCTTTTCGATGAATGATGGTTGTATCAATGGTATAAGAGTAAATGGAAAGGAAAACAATATATCAACATGATTGTTTTTTCTGTCTCCTAGTTTCAGCCTCGTTGTCTTCCTAATACATTTTTCATTTTGTTGCTCCTGGTATAACACTGTGTTTCATTCCTAGCAACTCATCATTCCCCTGTATGAAAAGACTCAATCCTTAAGCTTTTAAGGAAATCATTGTAAGGTTTTCCTGTGCCAATTTCTTTATCGCATGAGAATTAATTAAGATTTTCTTTTGAAGCATAGCGACAAAAAATCCAAGGCATGGATATAAACTTACCTGATGCAATAGTTCATTTAGAGAGTAAATGATATGTGTCATGTGTGGCCCTTGGATTTACATCTACTCTAAAGCAACTGTAAAAGTATAAAATTAGGATGACAAAATGTCAAATTCTTCCCTCCATCCTTGATCATTGCCAGCTGTTTGTTTCTTTGCCCCCATCTCCCAATCCAACTGCTGTAGCAGTAGGAGTATCATGTTAATCTTTTAGCCAACTGCTAAGAAGCCTTACGAACCTGCAGCTGCTAATGATGCAGTCCACTGTACTAGCTCCATGGTCTCAGGCTGAGAAGAATGATCTGCAAATATCCCAAAACATTTAAAACTTTGCAACTCGAGCTCTCACAAGCTCTACCTTGATGCCTTGAACCGCAGCTCATACCTTGTGCTCTGAATCATAGCGTCCACCTAGTGGATGGTAGTGCAACCATCGACATTCATGGTCGATGTGTAGAAGAAGGACAGGTGCGTCCCGCGGGACATGCTTGTCAGTGAAGGTATTAGGCTGAACCAGACGCTGCCATTTAATGTCACTTCATCAAGCATTGTTCTTATTCAATTATTCTCCAAGGCTGCTCAAAGTACAAACGAATCGAATTACTTGGAACCCTCTGAATTCGTTGGGGAAACTCTCTATGCACTCCCATAGAACATATTCTATTTCGACGATTCCAACAGAGAGGGGGCAGAGGGGAGCGCCCTTTTATTGTGGATTGTGATCGTCCAGTAAGGTGGCGGTTCGACAGAGACAGGGTCAGTAGGGGCAAAGATTCTTTCGTTTTTGTTTCAACAATAAACGTAGGAGGAGGAAGATGGTGAAGGAGATGAATGGAGGCATATGGTAGAGACTTGAGACTGGATCAATTACAGTGAAGTTCGCTGGAACTGGGGTTGACAGTCCGGCGGAGAAGAGCGAGGAATACGAAGTGATTCTGTTCTAGGTTTCCTTTTTTTTTCCCCTCGTAACAACAAATGCAACACTAAGTCTGTTCCGTCTGTTTGGGTAGGTCTGATGGTCATCGGTTTTTGGTTCGGATTAAACAAAATGAGTGCCACATAATCATCCACGTGGACCAGTAAAAAGTCGCGTCACCGGTGCCGCACTTTTTATAGCGGCACTGTAGTATTGGCCTTTTTTTAAATGACACAATGAACGTTGGAAGGAGAAGGTTTTTCCGTTAGTTTTGGGTTAGTGGTTAGTACTCATGGGCCAGCCGGCCAGGATTGGATTAATAAACCAGTCAGGCCACGTCAGCGCCATGTGTCCCAATCAGAAACGGCGTCACCGGTGCCGCACTTTTAGTGCGGCACTGTAGTATCGGCCTAAGCCTCATAGGTAAAGCCCATATGGTCAATGTTGGTGGAGCTCGTCAGCCTCGGTGCTCACACTCACCTCAAGTGAAAGCGACGGCGGGGTAACGCCAATTGCTTACCCATCAGAACTTCCGCCATAGAAACGACATCTTTGTTCTCTTCTCCAACGAAACGAAAAAACGAAAGCGATACCTTTCGTTCCTTTACCGACGGAAGCTCCTACAGGCTTAAACTTTCCTCGAATTGACTCCCTCTTTGTCTTTCAACTCAATGGGATGGTTAGTAACTCTAACGTTGATACTCTGCACCTGCCACGCGGAGGCGGCGGCGGAGGAGGATCGTTCAAGACAACCTGAGCGGCTGAGTTCGCTGACTGAGGAGCTGCTGCGGATAGCGAGGGAGCCGGATTTCTTGGGGTGGCTGAGAAGCGTCCGGAGGCGAATCCACGAGAACCCGGAGCTGGCTTTCCAAGAATTCAACACGAGTCAACTGGTGAGATCGGAGCTCGACTCACTCGGCATTCAGTACACCTGGCCGGTGGCGGAGACCGGCGTTGTTGGTTCGATCGGGTCTGGGTCGCAGCCGTGGTTCGGTCTGCGAGCAGACATGGATGCTCTGCCCATTCAGGTTCGTTCTTCTTTGGCCGCCGGTGTCTCCGTTAAAAGTGGGATGTCTTGTCATTTCGTTTTTATCATGGTTAAATTGAAATTTTCATTAGTTTATACGAAATAGAATATAAAAATCCGATCCGTAGTGATTGTGATTAGGGCGAACAAAAGCCGTTAATTAATGAAATGTCCGAGTAATCACAATTACCATATAAAATAGGTTAATATCACAATTTGGCAGAAACTTTATACTTATGATTAATTTGATTCGAACTTTTCGAAACCTCTAAATTCTACAAATCTCAAAATAACAAGATCGAAAGTCCTCACATGCGGTGTTCAATAAAATTTGTATTTTTGTAAATATGAATTAATATGTTAACGAAAAAATAAAAGCTCACACAATGCATTTTATATTATGTGAATTAGTAAATGTAACAATATAACCTAATATCGGTTAAGGAAAGTGTGTGTACAGCCACATATAAGGCCATGTTGAAACTAGTGAGTCATTTCCTAAAATACTATATTCTTAAGCTATGAGTCTATGAAAGTAAATTGAACTTATGGCAAAATAGGCCTCATATTTGAAAATACAAGTGTATGCAAATATAAAAAATTTATTTGAAATAGTTGGGAAACTCACAAAATTCTCAATCGATAAGGATTCGCAAAGTATTGCCTAAATAGATCATAGATGTGATTGAAATACACTTGAGAAGTGACCTCTAGTTGAATAACCAGAAAACTCATAAATATTGTCAATTTATAAGGATTCGAAAATGAAAACTCCATCGTTGATATATACGGGATCGGTTGGCTTTTAGTTGAACAGTGTAAATTTGAATAATGTAATAGTTGATGAAATTCTTTTTTAGATTCTTTTATATTATCCAAACCTATTAAAATTCTATTAATTATCCAAATCTTTTATGATGCATCAAAATATTAGTCATTTTTACGTTGTCGTTAATAATTTTGTAACTCTTTTCTTAGTTAAAATATTAAAATTTTTGAATGTTTACCTTCATGAGTCTCTTCCAAGTTAGTATCATTTTGCCAAGTTAATATTACTAACAAAATTGCTAACCGAAAGTTAACATATTTGGCTAATTCTTTGTATTTTGATAGATTTGGATAATATAAGTGAATTTGAAAAAAATTCGGATAAAAAATAGACATTGCCCAACAATAACAATGCTAGAGTTAAGATATTTACATATCAACAATTTATCAATTGGACGAACAAGGCGTCCAAGGAATTAGTCAGGTGGTAATACCACTAGCCTTAAACCTGAAAATTCCAAGTTCGAATCCATTTAGTAGTACCTAATAATAAAAAAATTATATCACCCTTATACAAAAATTATAAAAATAATGTATCTATTTTAACCACACAAACCTGACTCTGACAGTCTCCATGAGCAAAATTAAGCGTGTTAATCGAAATGTTTGTTTATGTACAGGAAATGGTAGAGTGGGAACACAAGAGCAAGAACAAGGGCAGGATGCATGCTTGTGGCCACGACGCCCATGTCGCAATGCTACTCGGCGCTGCCAAGCTGCTTAAACTTAAACATGGCGATATAAAGGTAAACCACCTTCATAAACTACAATCAGTCTACTCTACCGTGATCTTAATTTATTTCTTTCGTGGTAATCAACTCTCTTAACTCGTCATCCGGAGAAGGGCACTGTGAAATTGGTCTTCCAACCAGGAGAAGAAAGTCGAGCTGGCGCTTACCACATGCTCCAAACCGGTGCTCTGGACAACATCCAGGCAATGTTTGGCCTCCACGTGGCACCCGAGATGCCGGTCGGCTCAATCGGTTCCAGACCAGGAACATTCCTCGCCGGCTCAGGAAGGTTCTTGGCCTCCGTCAAAGGGATCGGCGGGCACGCCGCCCGGCCACAGGACACAAGGGACCCAGTTGTCGCTGCTTCCTTCATCATCCTCGCCCTCCAGCAAATCATCTCCCGCGAAACTGACCCTCTTCAAGCTGGGGTACTACTTACTCCCATCAATTCCTCCTTCCCGATCTCTTACTTTTCCAACCCAAAGGGGAAACGAAAAAGAATTCTGAATGGTGGTTGGTATGTCGTTGGTTCAGGTGATATCAGTAGGATTCGTGGAGGGCGGCCGAGCGGAGAACGTGATCCCGGAAACGGTGAAGCTGGGGGGCACCTTCCGAAGCACGACCGCGGAAGGGCTAGATGATCTCAGGCAGCGGATCAGAGTGGTGGTGGAGGGACAAGCGGCAGTCCACCGGTGCAGTGGCTCGGTGGACTTCATGATGGAAACCATGAGGCCGTATCCGCCAACCGTCAACCACCGAGAAATGTACGGCCACGCCAAGCTGGTTGGAGAAGCACTGCTGGGGGAATCAAACGTGACGCTACTTCCGCCGATCATGGGGGCAGAGGATTTCAGCTTCTACTCTCAGAAGATGAACGCCGCCTTCTTCATGATTGGTGCTAGGACGACCAAAGTGGGCCCGCGACCAGTGGAGCCGCTGCATTCACCACGACTCGTCATTGACGAGGATGTGCTCCCCGTAGGAGCAGCTCTCCATGCTGCTGTCGCCATTTCCTACTTGGACGCCGGTGGTGTTGCTGCTGCTGCGGAATGACAAGAAACTGGATATATTGATAGATGATATCGTAGTAGAGATGACGTAGCGGAAACGTCAAGCCAAGTTTAAAGCGCCAACTTGGAACTGTATCTCGGTTTGAAGCACCAACCGAAAACTGAAACTCAGTTTGAAGCACTAACTGAAAACTAAGCGCTAACGATGAATCGATGTCGCCGAACGAACTAGAATTATTATTAGGCAAAACCTGTCTCTTTTCTATCTCTTACACACACGCCCCTAGAGCCTATTTATAATCAACAACCCAAGCTACCTCTAAGCACCAAACAGACAAGGAAAGTTTACCATATACGTAAACAAACACGAAACCAACTACGTAAACAAATAACTACTAATCCGACAAAGAAAAGGAAGACAAGAGCTCCTGCGTCAGGCCCCTCCACTTGGAATGACACTCGTCCGCGAGGGATCTGGGTAGAGAGGTTCATCCGCCGGATAGTAGGGAAAGATGTCGGCCACGTTGAAGGTATTGGAAATGCCGAATGAAGCGGGAAGCTCAATTTTGTAGGCATTATTGTTGATGCGATGAAGTACCTTATACGGGCCATACTTTCGGGGCTGAAGCTTGCCAGACGCTCCAACAGGTAGTCTCTCCTTGCGTAAAAATATCATAACATCATCCCCCTCCCTGAAGGTCTGATCTCGACGATGCAAATCTGCGGCAGTCTTGTACTCGGCTGTCGTCTTCTCCAACTTCTCTCGAACCTGAGTATGCACATCCCGGATTTGTTCTGCCAAATGCTTTGCCGAGACACTAGATGGGTGATCAGATGGTAAGGGTGCAAGATCCAAGGCTAAGCGCGGCTGCTGAGTGTACACAACTGCAAATGGCGCCACCCCCGTAGCTCGATGCGGTGCGGAATTGTAGGCAAATTCTGCTTGGGCTAATGAAAAGTCCCATTGCTTTGGCTTATCAAGACATAGGCTACGAATCATATTGCCCAAAGTGCGGTTGACAGCTTCCGTTTGACCATCAGTTTGCGGGTGAGCTGTGCTACTGAACTGGAGCTTCGAATCAAACATTTTCCACAGAACCCGCCAAAAATGACTAAGGAATTTGACATCACGGTCAGAGGTGATGGTCTTAGGGACACCATGAAGCCTGACAATCTCACGAAAGAACAACTTACCCACACTGACAGCATCACTAGTTTTCCGACAGGCAAGAAAATGGCTCATTTTTGAAAAACGATCCACCACGACACAAACTGAATCAAAACCTCGTTGAGTTCGGGGAAGCCCCACAATAAAATCCATTGACAAGTCCTCCCAGATGCGATCAGGGATAGGCGGAGGAGTGTATAAACCTGTGTTTTGCGAGGTCCCTTTAGCTTGTTGACATCGGAAACATCTTTGAACATGCCGGCCCACGTCACGGGTCAACTTAGGCCAGTAATAGCGATCCTTCAGTAGCGATAAAGTTTTATCTCTGCCCAAATGTCCGCCTAGCCCACCTCCATGTATATCCGACATTAATTTGTCGCGTAGCGAAGTTCGAGGAATGCACAGGCAATTACCCTTCATGAGGAACCCATCCCATATATAAAAGTCTCCCGGCGGCTGATTGTTTTGGCAAGAACGCCAAACTTCCTTGAAGTCTTCATCTCCTTCATATAGATGTTTTAGCTCATCGAACCCAATGATCTCTTGACGCATGACCGCCAGCACCTCTGCCCGTCTACTAAGAGCATCGGCCACCACATTCTGATTCCCCGGCTTATGGATGAGTTTGACCATAAACTTTTGTAGATATCCAATCCATCGCAAGTGCATCGGGCTCGGCGAGCGTTTTCCATTAGTAATGTGCTTCAAAGCTTGATGGTCGGTGTAGAGTATGAATTCCTTCCCAATAAGGTAATGCTCCCAATATCTAAGCGCTCTAATGACCCCGTAGAATTCTTGCTCATATGTAGACCACTGGCAACGAGCAGTACTAAGCTTCTCACTAAAATAAGCTATGGGACGCTTTTCTTGTGTTAACACAGCTCCGATTCCAACGCCGCACGCATCGCAATAGACTTCAAAAAGCTTGTCAAAATTCGGGAGTGCCAGCACGGGAGCAGAACATAGTCGAGCTTTGAGTTGACTGAAGCTTGTTTCGGCCTCTTTCGTCCACGCGAACTTGCCCTTTTTCAAACAATCCGACATGGGAGCAGCAATAATACTGAAGTCTCTAATGAAGCGCCGATAAAAAGATGCCAAACCAAGAAAACTACGAGTTTCGGTGACTGATTTTGGACTTGGCCACTCCCGTATCGCTTTGATCTTATTGTCATCAACATGAATCCCTTCTTGGCTGACCACGTATCCCAAAAATAATAATTTGGTAGTCATGAAATGGCATTTCTTCTTGTTGACATACAAGTGATTTTGCTGTAGAGCCACAAAAACCTCTCGTAGATGCTCCAAGTGAGACTCCTTGTCCCTACTATAGATTAATATATCATCAAAATATACCACCACCGATCTTCCCAAAAATGGTTTGAGAACTTGATTCATCAATCGCATGAAGGTACTTGGGGCGTTACTTAAACCGAAAGGCATCACCAACCACTCATATAGTCCCTCCTTTGTTTTGAATGCCGTTTTCCACTCGTCTCCTGGCCGAATTCGAATTTGGTGATAGCCATTCTTCAAGTCCAGTCGACTAAAGTATTGTGCCCCATGTAATTGGTCCAACATGTCATCTAATCGAGGAATCGGAAACTTATACCCAATAGTGATCTTGTTAATTGCCCGACTATCAACACACATTCTCCAACTACCATCCTTCTTTGGAATTAGGAGAGCTGGGACTCCACAGGGGCTTAAGCTTTCTCGAATGTGGCCCTTGGAGAGCAACCCTTCAACTTGATCTTGGAGAATTTGACTTTCTCGGGGACTCATCCGATAGTGAGGAAGATTAGGCAAACTGGCACCAGGGACTAAGTCGATTTGATGTTGTATATTCCGTAGGGGGGGAAGACCAGGTGGTAATTCCTCGGGCATAATTTCATCAAATTCTACTAGCAAGTGTTGCACTTCTTTCGGAGGCTTTGGAGTTGCGGCAGGTTTCGGCATCTCTTTCACCGCTAAGAGGAGTACTTCCTTACTCTCTTTTAAAGACCTCCCAAAGGTATGCCCATCTTCAATTGTCAGCAGCTTTAAAGGTTCATTCCCTGGTGGTCTTTCGTCCTTGGTACCCCATGGTATTAAACGATATTTCTTCCCGCCATGTCGAAACTGATAGGTATTCTTACGCCCATCATAAATTGCAGCGACGTCAAACTGCCAAGGACGTCCTAAGATAAGATGGTAGACATCCATATCCACGATATCACAGGTGATGTTATCCTTATAGTTGCCGATAGAAAAATTGAGGGCGCATTGCTCCGCGACTTTAACTTCACCGACTGATTTGATCCAACCCAAAGAGTAGGGCTTTGGATGACGTTTAGTTTGAAGCCCCAAGAGCGTGACCACCTTTCGACTTATGACATTTTCTTGACTTCCATTGTCGATGACCACGTTCCAAATCTTGTCATTGATGGTGCAGCTAGTCTTGAAAAGTCTGTGGCGTTGAGTTTCATCTTCTTGTTTTGGTGCAATGAGGATTCTTCGAACCACACAAGTTGAATGCTCCTCCTCTTCCTCTTCCAAAGCTCCGTCAGGTCCGTATTCCTCCTCCTCACTTTCCTCTTCCTTCGAATCACGGTCGATGGCTGCTGTTAAGTTGACATTCTTTCTTTTTGGGCATTCACTAGACTTATGACCTGGTTGGTTGCACCTGTAACACTTCCCAACGGAAGGCCTAGCGTAAGGATTTGATTGTTTATTACTTGTATCCACCTCCCTTTTTGAATTCACCTTTTCAGGGGCCAATTGCTTTGTGGTGGTCGAACTTGAAGATGGATTTGGGAATTTAGCATTATTTCCCTCGGACTCTCGAAAGTTACGTCGAGTATTTTCCTTTTTCTCTTCGACCTCAATTAGTTCTGCCCGTAGGGCGTAGGTCTGGGCGTCAGCCATGGATGGAATAGCTTGTACTCCAATGCGTTTGCGAAGACTTGATTTTAATCCGCTAAGGTAACGTGCCACCATCTGCCCCTCAGTTTCACCTAAGCGATTACGCTCTGATAAGCTTAGAAATTCAGAAGTGAATTCCTGTACTGGGCGATTTCCTTGAACACAAGAGTTATATTTTTGAAATAGAATCTGGTCATAATCCGGTGGGAGGAAGCGCTCTTCCATTAGTTTCTTCATCCGTGACCAAGACCGTATCGGAGCTTCTCCGGATTCTTCTCGATCCAACTCGACGCGATCCCACCAAACTGAGGCGCTGCCCTCCAGTCGATAAGCTACCATTTTAACCTTGCGATTCTCTGGAATTTCAGCATACTTGAAGAACCGCTCCACCTTGGCTAGCCAATCCATAAAGTCCTCGATTCCTGCAGTGCCAGCAAAACTAGGCAAATCCGCTCGCAATTTGAATTCATCGCCAGCCCCACGTACGCCATTACCCACATGGAATCCTCTGCGTGCACCAAACTGTCGGGGTTCTTCGACATAATCTCCCCATTCAGGAGGGGGATCCGGTTCCCATTGGTCGTGATAGGGACCCAATTGGTTTCCTCTACCCCTAGGGTTCTCTATGAATCGTTGTCCCACTCCCCGAGCTCTACCACGTCCCTGCATGTGATCGCGTTGCTCGTGTGCCCTTGTCCATTCCTGCATATATGGATCATGATGTTCAGCTCGTGGTTGATTTACTACTTGACGTCCCGGATTTCGTCGATTAGGATAGACTTGCTCCCATACTTCCTCCTCTTCGAGCTCGACGTCCTCATGCATGTTCACGTGTGCTTGACGGTGGCGTCGTGGATTTTCGGGCGGAGGTCCGCCTCGTTCCCTATTCCCACGAACCCTTAACCCATTAAGGAGGGTTTGAATATCTTCTACCGATCGAAGAACTTGGGTCATCTGCTGACCTAGTTCTCTTGTGGCAGCTTGCTGGTTGCGAATGGCTTCCCAAACTGCCGGGAAGTTTAGATGCTCAACTACAGGCTCCTCTGTCTCAATCGCGTCGTCTGCCATTGATTAGGGAAGAGCCAGGCTCTGATACCACCTGACGTAGCGGAAACGTCAAGCCAAGTTTAAAGCGCCAACTTGGAACTGTATCTCGGTTTGAAGCACCAACCGAAAACTGAAACTCAGTTTGAAGCACTAACTGAAAACTAAGCGCTAACGATGAATCGATGTCGCCGAACGAACTAGAATTATTATTAGGCAAAACCTGTCTCTTTTCTATCTCTTACACACACGCCCCTAGAGCCTATTTATAATCAACAACCCAAGCTACCTCTAAGCACCAAACAGACAAGGAAAGTTTACCATATACGTAAACAAACACGAAACCAACTACGTAAACAAATAACTACTAATCCGACAAAGAAAAGGAAGACAAGAGCTCCTGCGTCAAGAGATATTCCACAGCACGAATTTGTCATCCTAAAACTTTTTTACCGGTGTTCAAAGAAAAATGGTTGGTTTGTAGTAAGTTCTTATGGCTTTGGACGTGTATTAATCGAGTCAATAGATGAAGATGGTTTTCTTTTCTTCATTATAGAACCCCACCAACGGAATAGAGCTCGACGAACCAGACCGAACCCTTTAACCCAGAGTGAGGTAGCCGGGCGGGGAACCTGGCAATGGCCTCCTACCCTTGGGAGGCGTCCCCGGGGCATGAAGACTACTACCCGCCTCCCACTGGCGATGGCGGCGACGAGCTGTGATCTGATTTTGCCAGCCCATCTAGTTGGGGCTTGGCTTTTGTCTATCTTTCCAGATTGAGACTCCGGATTGTGTTTGCTTTTACTTCTTGTTTTCGTTGTGTGGATTGTTGACTTGGAACTATGGTTTATTTCACCCAATGTGTGTGTTCTGTTGGTTCTAGCTCTGTGCCCATCGGACTGGTCCTTGTCCAGTCCTCTGCTTTTGACTGGTCCGCCATCCAGTCAACGTTCCTGACCACTGTTTCACGGTAACATCGTTCCCCTTCCCTTCGCTCCATTGAGGACACTGTCGCATTTAAGTGTGTGTGGGGGGGGGGGGGGGGGGGGTTCTTTGTATTTATTGGAACGTATATATGGGTGCTTGGAGCCTAGTCCGCTGTCCGAATCTTACGATTTGAGGGCTCCAAGTACTGCTGTTTGATCATATTGGCACTGTGTTTTGATTGATGAATTGAACGGTTTTCGGATTAATGCATGACAACTTGTTTGCGACTAGGACAACCTATGATGAGGACTGAGATGTGCAGTAGAACGATGTAGGGGTTCAGTTTTTCAACTATTTGCTGGCCAAATGTGACTTGATCTGATTACTTGTTCTTGACAGTCGTTTATGCATCTAGTTCAGGGTATCAGAATGTGAGATAGAGCATATAGGTAGCCATGTGAGATTTGAGCCTGCTCGTTTCTTTCTTGTGCGATAGATCCCTCTTCCATGATGTGTAGCATTCACGTTGTCACTAGCTAAGATGATGGGGGCATAGGATTAGCCCACGCCCAAAACTGACTGTCCTGATGTGTCATATCCCCTAGTCAGCCCCTTTGAGCCGTGTGTTATCCTTTCTTTTGGTCTATAATGAAACAAATCACCCTTGTTGCATCTTTTAGAAGGTTCCACAGAGTGGTTGTTACATTTTCTCTGTTGTTTCTGCTAAAGTCTATGTGAGTGTTGGAGGTAGTGCTTAAAAGTTGGGCAGATGTTTTAAATATGTGCAGAAGTGGTGGCTCTCTTAAGGAATGAAAAGAAAAGTGAAAGAAAAACAAAGAAAAATTGAAAGCAAAAGAGAGCCACTACCAAAAATCTGAATGATACCCATTAAGTAGTGTTTCTTAGCAGTCTGGCTTGGAAATGCTGATGTTTATGCCTCCTTCGCTCTTGTGCTCTTGAGATGTTGAGTAATGCAGAACAGCAGAAAGAAAATACTGGTTTGTTTGACTGTGATTGTGTGTTTGGAAACTGTGGAACCTTTTGCTATGAATACTTCCACCACCTAAAAGGCTTTTTCCCCATGTCCAAGACCCTAGCCAGTCATTTGAACCGGTGTCTAAGACCTCCTGATTAGTTAGTGATGACATTATGTATGTGAACTCTAGCATTTAGAGGCTGCCATCATGGTGAAGAGATGTTAGGGATTGAGAGAAATAGCATGCACATTTTTCGCATTAAATTGTCCTGACCCCACTGGTCGAGAGTGAGTGATTCATTTTCATTTTCTATATGCTCTTGTACCCCGGTGAGGACCTAGATTGCTCGATCTCTATTCTGATGTCTTGAGTTGGATGCATGAGTTGACTGTTTTGAGTAAGTGGTTGAATCAAGTCTAGGTGGGCCAGTGAACAGAAGGGAGACTCTTCCTTTACTCGATTTGCTGCACTCGAATGTCCTTTGTGGTGGTTGTCCAGGTTGCTAATAAAGTTGTTCATGTGTTGATGTTTGAAAACCAGTTTCATTCACGTGTTCTGTGCCTTTATGACTTGTCCCCAATGTTGGTTGACTGAAATATGTGAGCTTACCTTGTGTAGTACTTGGTTTGCTTGGGGACAAGCAAACAGTTAAGTGTGGGGGAATTTGATAGCATCGTATTTGCACGTGTTTTCACTCTGGTTTCTTGTCCATTTTGGCTCGAATTGATTGTTCCTTGGCCTATTTTACGCTAGGTTGTGTTGTTTTGTCGTATTTCAGGTCCTAACAAGTAAAGAGGTGCATAGGCGCAAGTTTCGGGTCATTTGGAGGTCAAATGGCGAATCACAGAGAGAATTACGGGCAGCCCCTGCCAAATTACGGCCGTAATTGGCCAGGGCATGCCCGTAATTTATTAGCCGAGCCTTCTCCCCAGCAATCCCTCTCGGTGGTAAAATTACGGGCAAGACCCCAAGAATTAAGGCCGTAATTCCCAAATTACTGGCGGTAATTGGGAAATTACGGGCGTATCCCCTCCTCCTGCAGCTTAAGTGAAACGTGCGTTTTGGTGTGAATTACGGGCAGGAAGTGATTACGGCCGTAATCCTGCCTGTAATTCGCCCAGAGTCGGGTTTTTGGAGGCAGATTCGAGCCAAGGAAGGGGAATTCGATTTTCTGGGCAAAAACAGAGTTTTAGAGAGAGAAAGAGCGAAGAACAAACCCTAGGAGCTATTTTAGAGTGGATTTCTCATCATTGAAGCCTAGATTGCGTCCCTAGGAGTGAAGATTGACATCCCAGAGCAGATTTTCCTCATCCTTATGAGTATGACTACTCTGATTTCTGTTTTCCTTTCTCTCTCTATGGAGTAGAACCTCTCTCTCACTTGGGTATGAAGAAGCCTAGTTCCTTGTGTTAGGGATTTGATTGTAATGACTTGGGATGATGTTACTGTTTGATTTTAATCGAATGATGCATGTTTATTGAATTGATTTGAGTCTGATTAGCTTTTCTCAATTTCTGCTGCAACCTGAGATAGATAGAATCTGATTAGGTTGTTAGAGCCTCTTCATTCGATAGTAGGAGACTGGCTATACGAGAGTTAGCCAGTTTACTGCTTTGTACTGGAATTCAATTCCAGTAGTGGAGTTCTGTGTTCATAGCCTCAGCTTTCTATCCCGGTGAAGACTAGTCGTCTGCCGGGTAGTTAGACTGAGAGGGCTTGGTCAGCTTAAGAGATTCCAAGCTACTGTCGGATCTTCCGCAATCTAATCAACAGTAAATCAACCCAGGGAATTACAATTGAACCTAACTAAGGGGATAGGGGGACTCAATCCCGAGTGACTCTTACCTGTTTTTGAACACCGAACCATTTACTGCTTTCTTATTGCTTTTGCTTTTAAACAACAATCACTCGAACTAGTTTGCTAGATAATAGAGAATCACGGAGTAAGCAGTAGATCTAGACCCCGGGTTGATAATTAAACTTGCCTGTTACTGCATTCCCGGACTGCGATTACACTTGGTCGCAGTTTGGTGTTGTGTTTTGGCGCGTCAGTAGTGTTTCTTAGCAGTCTGGCTTGGAAATGCTGACATTTATACCTCCTTCGCTTTTGTGCTCTTGAGATATTAAGTAATGCAGAATAGCAGAAAGGAGATACCGGTTTGTTTGACTGTGATTGTGTGGGTTTGGAAATGTGGAACCTTGTGCTATGAATACTTCCACCACTTAAAAGGCCTCTTCCCCATGTCCAAGACCCTAGCCAGTCATTTGAACTTGTGTCTAAGACCTCCTGATTAGTTAGTGGTGACACCCCATATGTGAACTCTAGCATTTAGAGGCTTCCATCATGGTGAAGAGATGTTAGGGATTCAGAAAAATAGCATGCGCATTTTTCGCATCAAATTGTCCTGACCCCACTGGTCGAGAGTGAGTGATTCATTTTCATATTCTATATACTCTTGTACCCCGGTGAGGACCTAGATTGCTTGGTCTCTGTTCTGATGTCTTGAGTTGGATGCATGAGTTGACTGTTTTGAGTAAGTGGTTGAGTCAAGTCTAGGTTGGATGGTGAACAGAAGGGAGACTCTTCCTTTACTCGATTTTGCTGCACTCGAATGTCCTTTGTGGTGGTTGTCCATGTTGCTATTGAGGTTGTTCATGTGTTGATGCTTGAAAACCAGTACGATTCATGTGTTCTGTGCCTTTATGACTTGTCCCCAATATTGGTTGATTGAAATTTGTAAGCTTACCTGGTGTCTGACTTGGTTTGCTTGGGGACAAGCAAACGGTTAAGTGTGGGGGAGTTTGATAGACCGTTAATTACACATGTTTTTACCCCCGTTCTTACACCGTTTGAGGTGTTGATTCTCGTGTTTTAGGCCGATTTCACGCTAGGTTGTGCTTGTTTGTGATATTTCAGGTCGTAGTACGTGAATGGAGGCTTGGGAGCGAGTTTGGGGTCGATTGGACGAAGATCGGACGCATGGCGAGGTTCCAAGGAAGCCACACGGGCAGTCCTGGGTGCACACGGCCGTGCAAGTTGCAATTGTGGCCGTGTGATTCTCGCCGAGAGCAAACACGGGCAACTCAGGAAATCCACACGGCCGTGCAACCCTGGCCGTGTGAGATGGCTGAAGATCGACTTAGTGATACGCCGCGTTTCAATCCGCACGGCCAAATGGGTGAGCCACACGGCCGTGTGGCCTGCCCGTGTGAGTCGGGAAACTCTGGTTTTTGAGCCAATTTCGAGCCAAAAGTGGGAGAATCGGATTTTCAGAGCAAAAACAGAGCCCTAGAGAGAGAAAGTACGAAGAACACATCCTAGAAGCTATCTTGGAGCTGGGTTTCATCGAATCGAGCTTGGAGATCGTCATAGGAGTGGAAATCATCATCCCGGAGCAGATTTTCCTCATCATTATGAGTATGACTACTCCGATTACTGTTTTCTCTTCTCTCTCTATGGAGTAGAACCCTTCTCTCACTTGGGTATGAAGAACCCTAGTTCCTTGTGTTAGGGATTTGATTGTAATAACTTGGGATGATTATACTGTTTGATTTTAATCGAATGATGCATGTTTATTGAATTGTTTGAAGTCTGATCAGCTTTTCTCGATTTCTGCTGCAACCCAAGATAGATAGAATCTGATTAGGTTGTTAGAGCCTCTTCATTCGATAGTAGGAGATTGGCTATACGAGAGTTAGCTAGTTTACTGCTTTGTACTGGAATTCAAATCCAGTAGTGGAGTTCTGTGCGTATTGCTTCAGCTTTCTATCCCGGTGAAAACTAGTCGTCTGCCGGGTAGTTAGACTGAGAGGGCTTGGTCAGCTTAAGAGATTCCAAGCTACTGTCGGATCTTCCGCAGTCTAATCAACAGTGAATCAACCCAGGGGAATTACAATTGAACCTAACAAGGGGCTAGGGGGACTCAATCCCGAGTGACTCTTTCCTGCTTTAGAAACCGAATCATTCCTTGCTTTCTTACTGCTTTTGCTTTAAACAACAATCACTCGAATTAGTTTGCTAGATAATAGATAATCATGGAGTAAGCAGTAGATCTAGACCCCGTAATTGAACTTGCCTGTTACTGCATTCCTGGACTGCGATTACACTTGGTCGCAGTTTGGTGTTGTGTTTTGGCGTGTCACAACCCGTATAGCAATACTTATAACCCCGGATGGAGGAACCCCCCAACTTTGCTTGGGCATCGCTGACAAATCCGAGGCCCCCGGGTTTTCAAGGCCCCACGGGAAATTTCCTCGGCCGACCTTCATCCAACAAAGGCCCCAACTTCAAGGCTCAAACTTCCAACAACCGTACGAATCACAAGGTTCCCTAGGTTTTCAACAACAACAACCCGACAAGCTATCTAAGCTTGATGACCTTGTGAAAACCTTTGTGAGTACGTAGCCAAAAGATCGAAAATATAGGGCAATTTATGGATGTGGCGACTTCCAAGTTTACCTCGATTGAGGCGGGTCTCCGAAGCCATCAAGCGAGCCTCCAAAGCTTGGAGGTGCAAATCGGCAACCTTGCCGGCATCCTCACCGAGCGATCCAAAGGAGCTGTACCTTTCTAAACCGTGACGAACCCAGACCATGTCGTGGTAAATGCTCTTCAAGTGAGGAGTGTGAAGGTGGTTCCGGAAGTCGCCTAATAATTGTCGAAAACATATTGGTATTATGCACTTAATGTGATTATTTTATGATATGTTTGAGACATGTAATGTCTGTTTTAAGGTCGACTGACTCTAAAATGGTTATAAGGCCATTACTGCCATGTGTTAGTATTGTGATATATAGTATTGTGATATATTTTAGGTGGAAGAGCAAGCATGTGCATATGGAAAAGATCACAATCAATGTAGGAGTGAACTAACGGAAGATTTTTCAACCAATTGGAAGACTGGGACCGGTGCGTTCTGTAAAAGGGCCATTATTTGATTCAACTTGTACCGATCAAGAATTCTATGCGGGGGAGATTTTCCCTAGGAAAGTTAGCAATGGGCCACAAGCCCAACCTTTTTCTTCCCGGGTGAAGCACAGAATGGAGGATTGGGAATTACATGGACCATCTTCTTTGTCCTCTAGTGAGGGGAGGCTTTTGGCGGAAGTGAGTGAGGGAAGGCAATTCTGGGTCACGCTTGGAATTAAAAGGCCCAACTCGTTTGTCTCTGGGTGGAGGAGGGTGGCCGAACAAAATTATTTTGGGGGTCATTTATTTTTGGGGAGACGGAACAGAAGGGATTTTAATGGGAGAACAACAGGAGAACAACAGGAGCAGCGCCGACGACTAGCGAGAGACAGCAGCGAGCTATCGCGCGAAACAGCAGATCGCCGGGCATAATTCAAAATCAGTATTTTCTTTCGCTCGTGATTAGTTGGATGATGATTATAAACATGATTCAGTGTTTTATTTTTGTCTTGAACTAAACCCCAATTTTTGGGGGAAACACCATAGGATGTAGCTATTTCTAAACTTGATGGATTGATTCATATTTCTTTTCTTTCAATCTCTACTGCATGAAATTGCTTAATGCTTTGTGTTGACTGGCCACCAATACATTGATTTGTAGTTAATTAGGTTATTAGCGACAGTGAAACCCTAATAACTGAACCTATTTCATGCGACATAGTAACTTATCAGAGCGATAGTGGATTAAATTAGGTACCATGCGGTCTTGATTGGGAAATCGGTCTTCAGGCTAAATAATTAACTCATTGAGTTACGACAGTATGATTTGATTTAATTGTTTAGTACGTAGTAATTCCCGACAGGGATAGCTAGCACAATAGAGATATCCTGGCTGTGAGAGAATTGGATTAAACTGATTAGAAGATGTGAACTAATTTGGATATGATAGATAGTGAGTCCCAGTGTTTCTCCCAGAGCTTTCTCCATTAAATTTAAAAATTCTCCCGACAATTTTAGTTTGCTTGTTTTGTTTAATTATTTTGCTATTAGATAATAGTTTCATCAACCAAACCATTTTCACCTATATTTTGCTCCATAGAATTAATAGAACGTAAGGTTGTACCAGTCCCTGAGAGACGATTAACGGACTTTCCGGTTTACTACGAGATAGGATTAAGGCATATACGCTTTTGCCGTATCAAGTTTTTTGCGCCATTGCTGGGAATTGCCATACCTTATTTTTGTTGATTTTTGTGAGTGAACTATTTTGATATATGTGGTAGTGTGCAGGTGAATTTTAGGTTAATCCATTTTGTGCATGCCTAGGAGGACAATCAGGGATTTATTGCCACTAGACCCGGAGATCGAGAGGATATGTCGTCTGAACAAGAAGCAGGTCAAGTTAGGGAAGCAGCCAACCACAACTCCTAGGCCTTCCCTAACCCAGAGAGGGCAGGCTTCATCACCTGTCGTCCCTACACCACCGACACGACCACCACCACCACGCGACATCGAACCTGTCATCATGGCAGAGGATCGTTCGATCAGGGCTCGTTTGAATCGAAGGACTGGAGCCCGAGCTTCATGTGTTGTCATTCCGGCTGGGGATGCAACCATGGAGATTACCCCAACATTTATCAACATGATCACCAATGAGTATACTTTCTCCGGGGCTAGCACTGAGGATCCTCACGAACATCTTCGCCGGTTCGCGAGCATATGTGATACGATGAAGAGCCCAACAGTGTCTGATGATGCAATCTGCCTTCGTATGTTCTCATTCTCTTTGCTAGGGAATGCACCACACTGGTTTCAGAACTCGATCGATTACGACATGGGCTCAGCTTGAGAAGACCTTTCTAGATAAGTACTTTCCTCCTGCCAAGGCAATGAAGAGGCAAGAGGAAATTGTTACTTTTAAACAAGCTGAAGATGAGAGTTTGACTGAGGCATGGGAGCGATATAAGGGGCTTTTAATAAGATGCCCAAGTCATGGTCTTGAGGATTGGAACGTTATCATTATTTTCTTCAATGGAATCAGAAGGGAGTTCCGGGATGCCCTGAATAATGCTTCCCGAAATGGTTTCACAAGGATTGAAGCACCAGCAACATATGAACTGGTAGAGAAGATATTTTCCGAAGATACTGAATGGGCCAGTGATACCAGTATTCGAAGAAGAGGAGGCTTGCATGAGATAGACAGAGTTGCAAGTTCAGAAGCAAAGATAGATGCCAAGTTGGATTATAAGTTCGATGCACTCGAACGAAGGCTGGCAAAGATTGCTCTAGGTAGATAAGAGGATGTTGCTTCATGTGAACTTTGCGAGGGTCCTCATCATAGGGATATGTGTCCACTGGGAGCTGCTCAGTTGGAAGATGTCCAATATATCACTAATTCGCGAAGTCAAAGCAGGGTGGTATGTATTCAAATACATACAACCCTCAATGGAGACATCACCCCAATATGTCATGGTCAAACAATAATCCAGCTGGTGTTCAAAACATCCCACCTCCTGGTTTTCAGCAGCAACAGCCTCAACCAGAGAAGAAGCCCCATATGGAGGAGTTGGTTTTGGCTCATATGCAGAAAACAGACAATAATTTCAAGGGTCTTGATAAATTTGTCACTCAACAGCTAGCCATCAACAATAATATGCAATCATCTATGCTAGCTATGGAGAGGCAAATAGGCCAGATGGCTCAAACTTTGGCAGATATTCAAGGTAGGACTCCTGGGACTTTACCGACAAATGCTGAGAGAAATCCAAAGGATGCCATGGTTGTAGTAGTCACATTGAGGAGTGGGAAGGAGTTGGAGGATCTAAAGAGCAAGAAAAATCCAGTAGAAAAGGAGGGCAAAGCAGCTGTAGAGGAAGAAAGTGCAAAAGCTGGAAAATCTGACTTGCACAGGCAAACTGCATGAAATCTGCCTGTGCATGAGCATAGTTATAGAGGAACAAAGTACAGAAGCTGAAAAATCTGACTTGCACAGGAAAACTGCATGCAATCTGCCTGTGCATGAGCATTCTGCCTGTGCAACTCTAAAGGTAAAAAAATTAAAGAATGAAGAGGTAAAGCCTTATGAACCTCCCGCATCATTCCCTCAGAGGTTAATGAAGCCCATGGAAGACCCAAACTTCAAAAAATTTGTGAATCTCTTCAAGCAACTTCAGATCAACATACCACTAGCGGAGGCACTTGAACAGATGCCTACATATGCTAAATTCTTAAAGGAGTTGCTGACAAAAAAGCGGAGATGGGCTGATCTAGAGAAGGTAACCCTTACTTCTGAATGTAGTGCTGTGATTCAGAATAAATTACTAGAAAAGAGGGATGATCCGGGAAGCTTCACCATTCCATGTGTCATTGGAGGTATAGAGTTCAATAAATCACTTTGTGATCTTGGAGCAGTCATTAATATGATGCCATACTCAGTCTACAAGAAATTGGGATTGGTAGATGTTCTTAAGCCTACTCGGATCACTCTCCAATTGGCTGATCGATCAGTAAAAATCCCAAAAGGTGTGGTGGAGAATCAAGAATGTATTGGTGAAGGTGGGAAAGCTCATTCTCACAACAGATTTTGTGATTCTAGAGATGGAAGAAGATCGAGGAGTGCCTCTCGTTCTTGGTAGACCTTTTCTAGCCACTGGCAATGCACTCATCGATGTGGGAGAGGCAAGTTGACATTCCTAGTAGGTAAGGAGGAGGAAATTTTTAATGTCTTTCAATTTGATCATAATCACGATGCATTTGATGACTTTGAAAGTGGAGCTCGAGAAAGGAAAAATTCCTTCTCCAGTGATAGTGGACAACCTGAAGAACTATCACATGTCCTATTTGCTCAGATTCTGAAGTCAAAGCAAGGACAGAAATTCTTGCCAGATCATCTCAAGTATAGATATTTGGGTAAGGATTTCAATCATCCTGTTATTATTCCTTCTTCACTAACATTGAAACAGGAAGAGTACTTGCTTGCGGCGCTGCAATACCACCTACGCCTCACTAAAGGATCCAACATGCCAACTAAGAAGGTCATACCAAATTTTCGCACACCTGGCCCTGCAAAGGTGACTCATATGTTGGATGGAGGTTATGCGTTCTATCATTGCTCGGGAGGGTATTCTGGATACCTTTCCATACCCATTGGTTGAAAGCTCCATGAACGTTAGGCTCAGGACGTTAAACAAGCGCTTCTTGGGAGGCAACCCAAGGTGATTTTTCGTTTCTTTATTTACTTTTTAGTTGTGTCAAACCGGTGCATGTTTAGATTAGGAGTTGAACATTAGGGACAATGTTCCATCTGAGTGTGGGGTGGTGAGTCTAAGTGTTGTTTGTCCCTGTTGCATGTGGTATAAAAAAAACTGTCATTTGGGTTGTGCACAGCCAAACTTTATGCAATCTACCTGTGCTGGTGCAGTCTGCCTGTGCTAACCTAATGGCTAAAAAACACCTAAAAATCAGAAAAATTATAAACAGAACCTTGTACTCTTGTGGTAACATGATGTAAATGACCGTGAAATCATCAAAAATCACCCCACTAGTGTTGAATTGCAAAGTTCTTCACAACGAGCTTGATAGTTTGACTGACTTGATATGCTTTGAATTAATAAACTCTTTTAGCAACATCTCTTTTGGGAGGATAGTGTAATGCCTTTTGGTGAAGCGGTTAGATGGAGAACATTGACCATTCAACATGTTTAGATACCGTGCTTACTTGCATTTGTTGTGAGCTTTTGACTTTGCACTGAGTCTCTCTGTTTTAAAAGGTTTTATGATGGGGTGAACTGTATCTTTATAAAAGAAAAAAATCCTACCTGACAAGTAAAATATAAGAAAGTTACCATAACAATTGAAGTGTGGGTAAAATACCAAAATCGTGTGAGGCAATCACTCATTGCACAAGGGGATTAGGAAAGGTTCAATTGAGCATCGGTTAGCAACCGTACGATGTTGCTTATCAAGTACAATCCCCTGCCGAGTGAAGTGCCGTTTGAGAATGTGCAATGACCCTCCACACGGACCGAAGAAAAGGAGTTAAAAGAAGCTCTTATGCGAATGCTAAGAAGCAGAAATTGCTCTTGCTCGGTCACAGGTAGTAACAAACAAATCCCACTTGTACTAAATATGACTACTCGGCAAGCAAAATCAGAAAGAGAGAAAGACTCCTTGTCAAAAAAGGTAGTGATGTGCTTAAAGTTAAAACCATTTTGCTAAAAGCTTCCCCCATTTGTTTTTGAGACTCATGCTTAGTTAATTGCTTATGATTGAAGTTAGTAAGGTTGTGTCTATGTGGTTTGCGTTGTGTTTGCTCCAATTATCGTTCTCTTGTTTGAGTCATTGCTTAGGGACAAACAAGTATTCAGTGTGGGGTTGTGATAATTGTCGAAAACATATTGATATTATGTGCTTAATGTGATTATTTTATGATATGTTTGAGACATGTAATGTCTGTTTTAAGGCCAACGACTCTAAAATGGTTATAAGACCATTACTGCCATGTGTTAGTATTGTGATATATTTTAGGTTGAAGAGCAAGCATGTGCATATGGCAAAGATCACAATCAATGTAGGAGTAACTAACGGAAGATTTGTCAACCAATTGGAAGAATGGGGCCGATGCGTTCTGTAAAAGGGCCATTATTTGATTAAACCTGTACCGGTCAAGAATTCTATGCGGGGGAGATTTTCCCTGGGCAAGTTAGCAATGGGCCACAAGCCCATCCTTTTATTCCCTGGTGAAGCACGGAATGGAGGATTGGGAATTACATGGACCATCTTCTTTGTCCTCTAGTGAGGGGAGGCTTTTGGCGGAAGTGAGTTAGGGAAGGCAATTCTGGGTCACGCTTGGAATTCAAAGGCCCAACTCGTTTGTCTCTAGGTGGAGGAGGGCGGCTGAACGAAATTGTTTTGGGGGTCATTTATTTTTGGGTAGACGGAACAGAAGGGATTTTAATGGGAGAACAGCAGGAGCAGCGCGGGCGACTAGCGAGAGACAGCAGCGAGCTATTGTGCGAAACAGCAGATCGTCGAGCATAATTCAAAATCAGTATTTTCTTAAACTCGTGATTAGTTGGATGATGATCATAAACATGATTCAGTGTTTTATTTTTGTCATGAACTAAACCTCAATTTCTGGGGGAAACACCATAGGATGTAGCTATTTCTAAACTTGATGGATTGATTCATATTTCTTTTCTTTCAATCTCTATTGCATGAAATTGCTTAATGCTTTGTGTTGACTGGCCACCAATACATTGATTTGTAGTTAATTAGGTTATTAGCGACAGTGAAACCTTAATAACTGAACCTATTTCATGCGACATAGTAACTTATCGAAGCGACAATGGATTAAATAAAGTACTATGCGGTCTTGATTGGGAAAGCGATCTTCAGGCTATATAATTAACTATTGTGTTATGACAGTAGGATTTGATTTAATTGTTAGTACGTAGTAATTCCCGATAGGGATAGCTAGCACAATCGATCATTGAACGCCACAACTATCCAGGATCGTTTTCCAACCCCAACGGTGGACGAGATGCTGTACGAATTGCACGGCGCCACCTACTTCACGAAGCTCGATTTATGGGCAGGATATCATCAAGTATGAATGGAGGATGTCCCGAAAATGACATTTCGCACCCACAATGGCCATTACGAATACCTCGTCATGCCTTTTGGTCTGTGTAATGCTCCATCAACATTCCAAGCCATCATGCACGAGATTTTTTGTCCTATCCTCCGCAAGTTTGTCTTGGTTTTCTTCGACGACATCTTGATGTACAGTCCTGACAAACCGAGCAATCTTGATCACGTCTTCCAGGTCCTCTCTATTCTTCAACACCATCAATTCTATATTAAGTTCTCTAAGTGCGCTTTTGGGTTACAAGAAATTTAGTACCTTGGACACATCATCACCACCCATGGTGTGAAGGTCGACCCGAACAAAGTCCAAGCAATGGTGGACTGGCCGACTCCAACCACCATCACCGAGCTGCGGCGCTTCCTCGACCTCACCGAATATTATCGGAAATTCGACCAAGGCTATGGCTCCCTTGATCGGCCTCTGGCCAACTTACAGAAGAAGGGGCAGTTTGAATGGACTTCAGTAGAAACCGAGGCTTTCCACAACTTGAAGATAGCCATGGCGTTGACGCCAATCTTGGCCATGCCAAACTTCAATGCCCCGTTTTTCATTGAAATGGATGCATCAGAAACAGGTATCGGGACTGTTTTGATGCAAGATGATTGGCCCATCGCTTACATGAGTTGGGCCTTGGGGAAATCCAAACAATCTTTGTCCACGTATGTCAAGGAGATGTTGGCAGTCGTCACGACAGTCAAAACATGGAGGCCCTATATATTGGGCCTTAAGTTCGTCATCCAGACGGACCAGAAAAGTCTCAAATATCTTCTGGATCAACGCATCACCACTCCAGAGCAGCAGAAATGGGTTGCGAAATTGATGGGCTTTGACTACGAGATCGTTTACAAACCGGGCAAGAAAAATCTTGCTGTTGATTCTCTCAGCCATCAACCAACAGAAGCAATCGTCCTTGTAGTCTCCATTCCACATAAAACTCTGTGGGAATCCCTTTACCAAACGTCTCTCACCAACCCTTATATGTAGCGACTTATAGCAAGAGCGAAATCTTCTTCCCCTGGTCATTATACCATCTGCAACAACATGGTTCGTTACCTAAACATGATCTTCGTCCCTCCCCAAACACCCCACATTCGCCAGCTGCCGGAGGAGTTTCATTGCATTCCCATGGGCGGCCATTCTGGGATCGAGCTCACCTACCACCGTCTCGCGTCATTCTTCTTTTAGACCTGGATGAAGGACGATTTCAAGAGCTTTTTCAACTCTTGCGATATCTGCCAATGAGCTAAGACCCAATCACTATCTCTTGCCGGCCTCCTTCAGCCCCTACTGATCCCGACGGAAGTATGGGAAGACATCTCCCTTGACTTCATTGACGGGCTACCTAGCTCCCGAGGGAAAACAAAGGTCTTAGTCGTCGTCGATTGGCCGACCAAGTACAGTCACTTCTTACCTCTCTCCCACCCATATTCTACACGCACACTATAGCTTTGTCGTCGGGATCGTACGTTTTCACGGCATGCTCCGCTACATTGTAAGTGATCGTGACTGGGTATTCATGAGCCATTTTTGGCGAGAACTTCACCTCCGGTCCGGCACCGTCCTCTTCTTACCATCCTCAAACCGATGGTCAAACCGAGGTGGTCAATCGCTCCTTGGAACAATATCTTAGGTGTTTCACTCATCAACAACCACGAAAATGGCTCGCTTCTCTTCCTCGGGCAGAATATTGGTACAACACCATCTTTTACAGCTCCGCAGACATGACTCCTTTCGAAGCCCTCTACGGCCGTTGACCTTCCATCATTCGTTACTATCGACTGAGAACTACATCCGTTCATGAAGCTGACTACGCCCTGGTCGACCGCAATGACCTCCTCAACAAGCTGAAATCCAACCTCGTTGTTGCCCAGAAGTGCATGAAACAAAATGCTAAGCTTCACCGCCGTGAAGTGCAGTATGCTACCGGCGATTGGGTCTACTTGAAGCTCCAACCCTATCGCCAACATACGGTGTTTCGCCGCGCCTCTCAGAAGCTGGTCTGTCGCTACTTCAGTCCTTACATGATAACATAATGCATTGGGCCGGTGGCCTATCGTCTAGCTTTACTAGCCGACTGTTGCGTCCATCCCGTCTTCCATGTCTCGTTGCTATGTCGCTACCTGCTGGTCAACCCTGCTGCTGCCACTGAGGTCCCTCCTATTGGGGATGAAGGTGATCTTCTTCTCCAGCCTGAACGTATTTTAGAGACCCGCTAGGTCAAACTCAACTCTCGCCTGTGCGAGGAGTTGCTCGTTAAGTGGAAAGGCCTGGCCGCCGAAGATGCCACATGGGAATCCACCACTGTCTTCCACGAGCGTTTCGTTCAGCTAGGCATTATGGACAATGCCAATTCTTCTAGGGTGGTAATGATGGGCCGCCATGCCATGATGGACCTCTGATAGACCGTTATTTACACATGTTTTTACCCCCGTTCTTACACCGTTTGAGGTGTTGATTCTCGTGTTTTAGGCCGATTTCACGCTAGATTGTGCTTGTTTGTGATATTTCAGGTCCTAGTACGTGAATGGAGGCTTGGGAGCGAGTCCGGGGTCGATTGGACGAAGATCGGACGAATGGCGAGGTTTCAAGGAAGCCGTACGGGCAGACCGTGGCATCACACGGCCGTGCAAGTGACAAGCCAGGCCGTGTGGGATTGTGCGAGAGCAAACACGGGCACAAGTGGGTATCACACGGCCGTGCAAATTTCACTTATGGCCGTGTGATTTTTGCCGAGGCCAAACACGGGCATCCCAGGAAATTCACACGGCCGTGCAACCCTGGCCGTGTGAGATGGCTGAAGACCGAACTAATCCATACGCTGCGTTTCGACTCGCACGGGCAAAGTGGTGAGCCACACGGCCATGTGGCCTGCCCGTGTGAGTCGGGAAATTCTGGTTTTTGAGCCAATTCCGAGCCAAAAGTGGGAGGATCGGATTTTGAGAGCAGAAACAGAGCCCTAGAGAGAGAAAGTACAAAGAACACATCCTAGAAGCTATTTGGAGCTGGGTTTCATCGAATCGAGCTTGGAGATCGTCATAGGAGTGGAAATCATCATCCCGGAGCAGATTTTCCTCATCATTATGAGTATGACTACTCCGATTACTGTTTTCACTTCTCTCTCTATGGAGTATAACCCTTCTCTCACTTGGGTATGAAGAACCCTAGTTCCTTGTGTTAGGGATTTGATTGTAATGACTTGGGATGATATTACTGTTTGATTTTAATCGAATGATGCATGTTTATTGAATTGATTGAAGTCTGATCAGCTTTTCTCGATTTCTGCTGCAACCTGAGATAGATAGAATCTGATTAGGTTGTTAGAGCCTCTTCAGTCGATAGTAGGAGATTGGCTATACGAGAGTTAGCCAGTTTACTGCTTTGTACTGGAATTCAATTCCAGTAGTGGAGTTCTGTGCTTATTGTTTCAGCTTTCTATCCCGGTGAAGACTAGTCGTCTGCCGGGTAGTTAGACTGAGAGGGCTTGGTCAGCTTAAGAGATTCCAAGCTACTTTCTGATCTTCCGCATTCAAATCAACAGTGAATCAACCCAGGGAATTACAATTGAACCTAACTAAGGGACTAGGGGGACTCAATCCCGAGTGACTCTTTCCTAACTTTGAAAACCGAACAATTTACTGCTTTCTTACTGCTTTTGCTTTAAACAACAATCACTCGAATTAGTTTGATAGATAATAGATAATCACGGAGTAAGCAGTAGATCTAGACCCCGGGTTGATAATAGAACTTGCCTGTTACTGCATTTCCCGGACTGTGATTTCACTTGGTCGCAGTTTGGTGTTGTGTTTTGGCGTGTCAACCTCCACGTCACTTGACCCGGGTACCACCACCCATCTCTTGCTACTGTGACTATGAGTAGACCAAGCTAGAGAAACAGTAAGCTTGCTGTTATAGGAGTAGTGCTTTAGTATTGAAAGAATCAAGTTGTACCCACCTTATTAGGGGTATTAGTAGTTGGTTGTTTAGGTTGTCGTTTAGGGTAGACATGGGAAAGTATTTCCTACAAGTTAGGATTTCATTGTTTTCAAACGTTGAGTATTTAAGTTGATCAGGAATGAATAACATGCAAGCATTATTGAGTCAAAAGAAACCTTGATTGTTCTAACCAATAACGTGGAACGCTGGCTTCTTCCTGCCAAGGAAAGGGAGAACTCGATCGAAACAATGTCAGCCCGTTCTCCAACAGCGGCGCTTTCTCGATGATGAACAACTGCTCTTCCCCAACAACGATGCCTTCTTGCTGGGCAAGTTCCTCTCCTTCCGCTCGTTCTTCTCCTGCTTCCAGTATATGGAGGCGGTAGCGGCAGGGGAATCTCTAGCGGCGATAGCCCCCAGGCTCGTCGCCCTATCCCCAGATCCCATCATCATCTTCTCCCCCGAGGGCAAACCCTTTTCCTTCGGCAACCCCGCCGTCGATCCCATCGTGAACCAGTTCTTAAATCAGGATCATGATGAGCAGAGAAGGCCGTTGAGAGATTCCCTGCACCGAAGAGAGAGGCTAGACTCCAATTCGACTTGATAAGCCTGAACCCACCAAAAGTGCATAAACGAAACCCCCAAATTGAATTAGTACACAATACAGAATAAATTACACACCCACTCAGCCGCTCAGAAGCTAGTTGCGGCATCTTCACCTTATCGTCATCTTCACCTTATTGTCATCGTCGCCGACCTCTACCGCACCAGCCTTTCTGAAGCTATCCTTAATCCTGAGATCTATCGAGGAGATGGGAATCGAGGAGCTTGTCGAAATGAGGAGGAGGCCGACGAATCTTAGGGAACAATTGTACGAGCGACCATTGGAGATGGAGGCATCTTCGGTTTTCTTCTCTCCCGACAATCCTTCGAATTCGGATTTATAAAACAAGAAAACAAAGTGCCAAATCCTTCTCTGGTTTCCTTCACCCCAGAAATTGCCACGATCGCAGTCGCCCAGATCTTTCTAATTTCATCCTCTGCCTAATCGGCCTCGCTTCCGCCGCCCAATCGGTCGTTCGAATGCCCAGCGATTGAACAACCGACGAGATGGGCTGTTTCTGGAGTTTATCAGTGGAGACGAATAACGCAGGACTGTGGTCGACGTCGAGGGATGCCTGGGGTACCGAGTGGATTATTTCACTGGAGTCGAGTATAACTGGTTTTTGACGTCGACGAGAAGGATGACTAGAGGATTTTGCCAATTACTTTTTCTTTTTCGATATTTTAAATGTAAATTATAGATATTAGGAAAAAATATTTAATTTTGGATTAATTTCGAATTTTTTAATATTTTGTATGTTGACATGGCATATTGACCGTCCAAATTAACGGTCAAAACAAGCATCCGGCCAATTAAGTATATAAGGTGCATAGTTGAGACTAGAATGCTAATTTATGAAACAACGGGCCAACGTTGATTATATGGTTATAATTCGGGTCAGAATAAGGTATTAACTAAAAAAAAAATACTTATAAGGTCATTGATAGGAAAAACGTTAGAGTTGATGGACCAACAATGATTAACGCATAAATATTAGATTAAATACAATTTATTATCTATACCTTTCAACTTTAACAATACATTAGATAATTTTCCAAAATATCAAATTTTAACCGACAGTTAATTTTAGGGTCAATATATTTGTATTACCCGAACTTTTCACAAATTCAATATTCTAGCAAATTTTTTCGATCTATAACATCGTGGCCTCAACTATGCATCAAAGTTACGAAATTGACCAAACCCGAAATTTGACCGTTATCTTAGACGGTCAAACGCGTTGACTAACGGCCAACGCACCACGTCACTGGTAAGTCAGCACATACCACTTAAATTTTTTGGTTTTTTTCACCTATTATCATTTATTTTTTTCAAAATAAAAACAAATGTTCCTCTTTTTCTTCTTTTGTTCAAAATAAAAAAGATAAATGATAATAAGTGAAAATAACCAAATTTTTTAAGTGGTTTGTTCTGATTTGGCAGTGACGCGGCGTGTTGACCGTTAGCCAACCGGTTAATCGTTTAAGTTAACGATCAAATTTCGGGTTTGACTAATTTCGTAACATAATTGTGACCATAATGTTATAGATCGAAAAGATTAATTTTTGAAAAGTTTGGATCATACAAATATATTAACCAAAAGAAATAGAAAAGAAGTTTTGAAGTTCGCGGCTGGCTTCTGTTTTCCTTACCTTCCCCGCCGCGGTGGAGTTTGTTTCGGTTTCTTTGGCAGATGAATGTAGGCAATGTTGAAGTTGTCTACCAGGCCTTCAATCCGTCTTCTGATACAATCCTGCAAAACCCTTTGCCATCTTCAGCAGTTCCACGCTCACATTATTTGCAGAGGCCTCGAGCAAGACCATTGGACCATCTCCAATTTACTGAAGCTATTAACGTCACTGTCGGCGTCTCTTTCGTACTCGACCTCGGTTTTCAACAGAGTGGTCGCTCCTTCCACCTTGCTCTACAACGTTCTGTTGAAAGGTTATTCTCGGAATTCCCGTTCCAGGGAGTCATTTCTGCTATATACGAGGATGAAGAAGAGTGATAGTGCGTCCCCAGATGAGTACACTCTCTCTTCCCTCCTGACCTTGTGTTCGCGTGAATGTAAGTTGAGAGAAGGTCAAATTGTTCATGGGTCGGCGATTAGATACGGGGTCGCAGTTGACATGTTCGTGGGTTCGGGTTTGATTGACTTTTATGGTAAATGTACTGAGATGATAAGTGCAGCTAAAGTGTTCGACGAAATGCCAGATAGAAACGTTGTGTGTTGGACAGCACTGGTTGCTGGGTATGCAAATGCTGGGGACATGGGCAATGCTAGGAATGTGTTTGGCCGAATGCCAGTGAGGAATTCGGTCTCCTGGACTGCTATGATCATTGGGTTGGTCAAAACCGGAGACATTGTTGGTGCGAGAAAGTGGTTTGATGAAATGCCTCGAAAGAATGTGGTTGATTATACTGTTTTAATTGATGGATATGCCAAGTCCGGAGATATGGCTTCTGCAATGGCATTGTTCGAATCTTGTCCAGAGAAAGATATTGTGGCATGGTCAGCATTGATATCGGGATTTGCTCAAAATGGTATGCCAAAGCAGGCTTTGGAAATGTTTAAAGAAATGGAGTCTGGGGGTGTTAAACCTGATGAATTCATCGTGGTGAGCTTGATGTCAGCTTGTGCACAGATAGGTAGCTTGGATTTGGCCAAATCGGTTGATTACTACCTGAGCGAAACCTCGATTGATGCTTGTCAAGCTCATGTCATGGCTGCCCTTATTGGCATGAATGCAAGGTGCGGGAACATGGCTAGAGCAGAAGTATTGTTCAACAGAATGCCTCAGCATGATCTGATTACGTATTGTTCTATGATAAAAGGATATTCAATTGATGGGCGTGGTGATCAAGCAATTGAACTATTCAATAGGATGCTAGATGAGGGGTTGGTTCCAGATGAGGTTGCCTTTACAGTGATTTTGTCAGCTTGTAGTCGAGCTGGCCTTGTGGAAGAGGGTTGGAATTTTTTCACTACTCTCACGGATAAGTACTCCTTAGTCCCAACTCCTGACCACTACGCATGCATGGTTGATCTTCTGAGTAAGGCAGGACGGCTTGAAGCTGCTTACCAGCTTCTAGTATCGTGCCCTTTAGAGCCTTATGCATGTGCTTGGGGTGCACTTCTTGGAGCTTGTAAGCTTTATGTTAATCTTGAGTTGGGTGAGAAAGTTGCCACTAGACTATTTGAGCTTGAACCACAAAATGCCGCGAATTATGTGCTGCTGTCTGACATTTATGCTGCATCAGATCGTTGGTTGGATGTTTCTCTTCTTAGAGAAAAGATGAAGGAGAGAGGGCTTAGAAAAGTTGGGTTGCAGTTGGGTATAGAGCTTAAACTGTGGATTCTTGGTGTTGGCTTAATGACAGCATCTTCTGCTCCAGATTTGTGGTTCTGTCCATATGGAGGTAATCCGAAGGAGGGACAACAATTTTTCACGGGGAACCACCTCCTTCTGAAACATTGCTGTTGATTGGGCTTTTCGTTGCTTGTGTAATTTCACGTACATGCGACTTCAAACTTAATTGATTGGGTTTTGTACCTAGTTGCTCTTGGAATACTCTACTATGCTGCTGCATGATAACAATTCAAGGTACCTGCTATGGGGAATGGCTTTGTTCTCTCTGTCCTTAAATAAGGGTTCAAAGATCATCTGGCAATGCTTCCTTTGAGCTATCGCCTGCAGTGTGGCCTATTCTAACTGATCTTGTTTGCTGGAGAACATCATTTCAGTTCTCAAGTCAGGAATGCAGTTGCTTTCACTGTTAATCATGGCACAGGTAAGAGGCACAGTCCCCATAATGTTACCACTAACTTCTTTCGATTGGTTCTCTTCACATAAAGATGGGGAGGGCATATTTTAAGACTACTAGATCTATCAGGGACTACGCCCTCTATTGAAGATGAGGACTTTCCTATATGATAGTTGTTGCAAAAGGTAAAGGAGATTCTGGTTCATCACAATGGACAAGCATCGTGTGGCTATCCAAGTAGGAGATTGCAGCAGCTGCATTAAGAGTTGCACCAACAGGGAGTGATTCCTCATCAATCGAGAGTTTAAGGCGAGTGAAGTGGCTGATCTGATTTCAGAGTCTCGTTCTTTATTCCAGTGACAAAAATTGTAGCAGGCATCTTCCCCGAGATGGAACTGAAATCCTCTGCACCCATGGTGACTAGAAAAGTGTGCACATTGGATTCCCCAAGTAAGAGTTCTCCAACCATCCTGACATGCTTATAAACTGCTTCTTCGTTAATCATGGGGGGATGTGGGAGATGTCTGTGCTCCATGAAGTCCATTGTGACATTGCACCTATGCACTGCTGCCTGCATTTCGATTATCTGGAAAGAGAATGAGCAGACGCTGTTTTGTTACTTGACTTCCCTGATTTGAAAAACACAATTACAAACACAGCAGTATTGAATAAGTTATAAGGGACTCTTTACCTCTTTAATTCCCCCTTGAAGGATGTGCAGACCTTTTGTGCTTAGACTTCTAAAAGTAACTTCATATCACGCTGAATCGGGAATTACATTTCCTGCTTTGCCTCCTTCCATCAATCCCACTGTCACCACCTATTCATTTTTGGAAAAAAGTGAAGTGAAATCCATTGTTTAAACTGCTACTGCTACTGTGATGGTCTGGTCTGTGATATCTAATGAACCTGCAAACTATTATGAGAAATAGGATTTTACTGCAGCCTCAAGTGGATCAGTCTCTCGTGATACGATCTATTGGAGAGCAACTATTGCAGAAGATGCCGCCAGAATCAGGTCTCTACCCATATGATGGGATGGGGCATGGCTTCAACTCCATGGATTGTTGCAGAGAAGAGCCCAGCTCCCGCAAGAAATGGACCAGCTCTTGAAGCAATCGCATCCAGTAGGCACTGAGGGCAGAACATGTATGCTTAT
Source organism: Linum tenue (assembly GCA_946122785.1). Taxonomy (NCBI): domain Eukaryota; kingdom Viridiplantae; phylum Streptophyta; class Magnoliopsida; order Malpighiales; family Linaceae; genus Linum; species Linum tenue. Next base: position 51,365,205 of record CAMGYJ010000008.1, on the reverse strand, counting down.
GATGGCATTCAGACCAACGTGACAACTGTCTTGTAACATATGGTAAGCACCAGAATAACCCTCTTCCCCTTGCTGGAATACAAGCTTGACAGTTCCCTTCAATATGTGAACAGCATAAATAAATCAGTACACAGAAATTCAAAAGGATTAATCACTTCCAGACATCGTGTTACAATTCACCTCAAGTGTGTCAATTTTGGCATGGAGTAACTCGGTGGCACCAAGGAGCATTGCAACATGAGAATCGTGGCCGCAAGCATGCATCTTCCCGTCAATGTTGCTCTTGTGCTCCCACTCTACCTTTTCCTTTGGAACCCAGAAACATGAAGTCAAAAAGAGTTCAGTAGCAATTTCATATAATACCCTTTTGTTTCCGATATGCAGGGTGAAAACCGAGAAGAGAGGAAGAGAAGACCTGAAGAGGGAGGGCATCCATGTTGGCGCTGAGAGCAAAAACTGGCTTGTCACCGTTTCCATTGGAAGCGACCACACCACAGTGAGCAACTCGCCATTTATAATCAATCCCAAGTAAATCAAGCTCTGCTCGAATGATCTCACTAGTTCTGTGCTCTTCAAAACCTAGCTGTGGAAAAACTCATGAATCCTCCGTCTGATCCCTCTCGTCCACTCAAAGAACTCCGGCTCCTTTGCCGATGCCGTGAGTTCCTTAGTCAGTGACTCCAACCCTGGATGTTCATTGCCGGCGACGGTAAAACCAAGAGAATGACCCAACATCAGTAAATGATCAGCAAGAAGCAACAACTGGACCGGCCGCATGCGACTCCGCCGTGGGCGTGGGGCTCACAGCAGCAGGATCCATGTTCCAGTAGCTCATCATGTAATGCTGAGCTGAAATGATGCGGCGGCGACCATCGCGCTCACGGTCGAGGCGGGCGTTGATGTGCTCCTGGCCAACAAGGATCTGCTCGTTCTGGCGGGTGAGGGCTGCCAGCTGCTCGGAAATGTAGGTGGTGGGCTGCGCAGCAGACGGGCCGGCACCGGAAGTGGAGTCGCCAGGTGCAGAGGGTGTGGGCCGAGTCCTCGTACGACGAGTGGTTCGACGGGCTGCAGCATCACTCGCCTCGGGTAGCTCCTCACCCTCTGGTGCACAAGGAACAGGGCGAGGCAGGCCCCGGATCCAGGTCACGTTCCCTTCACGCTCCAGTATCAGCTGGCGCCAGAGGGTCTCCCTGGAGAATGGCGTCGCCTCCTGGATGAGAATGAACCGGGAGAGGTCGACGTTGTAGTACCGCGCCAGGGCAGTGACCACCGGCCCACACGCCAGGCGTCGATTACACCGTTTATGCTTGGCAACGGTCCTGGCGATGAGCGATGACAGATGGAGGTTGTCCACCTCGTGGCTCATGGAGTGCAGGCAATGCAGGGTGCGGAGCTGAAGATGACTGGTGGAGCCCTCGCTGGGGGTGTAGGATTTCCCCAACAGCTGGTTGATGATGCGCCACTCTGGTCGCAGCTGAGTGGCCGTGGTGTGGCCCGATGTGAAAACAACGCCAGTATACTCCGGGAGGCAGATCCTCTCGAAGAACTGCTGGTCCCGAAAGATGGGACTGTCGGGCTCCTCGATGGCCAGGTGACAGGGGAATGGTGGAAGGAGCCCCAGTGCCCGACCAAAATCGTCATAGCTCAGGGAGTAGAACTCCCCTCCGAGTCTGAACTGGATGGCGTTGCCGTGCTCGCCCGCATGGGTTTGGAAATGCTCGAAGGTGGAGTAGAACTCCCAAAGGAGCTCCTGATAAATCGGCTCAGCAAGGCAGAGGAGGCGGCGCCAAGAGAAAGCGCGGATGGCAGCCTCCATTGCCTCGCGAGCACCCAGCTCCTCGAAGACCCTCCAGTCGAGGTAGTGGTGATGAACGACTTTGCGGCGTCGGATGTCCCGCAAAGTCTGCCTCTGGTCGGCGTCGAGCAGGTTCAAGAACGTGTTCATTTTCCTGCAGCCACAAAACAGCGGAAATCCAACAACATACATGGAAATTCGTCAATGGTGATGTCACAATCACCCTCACCCGGGGCCCTCGAATCATAAATTCGGACAGTGGACTAGGCCCCGAGAAAGGAAAAACATTCATAACTAAGCAGATCATTCACCATTCACAACCAATCAGAAGCATTCACCATTCACAGAAACTCAAACGCACTTGGAGCCCTCGGATTATAAACCCGGACAGCAAATTAGGCTCCAAGCAGAACAATCACAACTCATATTACTCGGTAGGCCAACCGAAAGATAAGCAAACAAAGCAAGCAACAATGGAGGCCTACCGAATTAATTCAAGCACAAACCAATTCCCGAAATTCCTCACTAAACCCACAATATCAATCCTCCACAAATGACAAGTAAAAGTATAGAAGCAAACCTGGAGGCACAAGAGGATATCGTGGGGAGGGTGAGGAAAGACCGAGAGACCACAAAAAATCGCCGGGAAACTCGCCAGGAGGCTCGCCGGAGTTTCGTCGCCGGCGAATTCACCAGAGCAAAACCGACCCAAAACTTTGGGGAATGAAGCCCCAAGTACCAGGAACAAGGTGGTGGTCGCGGTTTCTTGATCGGAGGTCCGAGGAGGGAGATCGGGCCGGAGGAATACCGAAGGGTCGCGGTTTTCCGGCGACCCAAACCACCACGAAACTCGACCCCACTGGTATAGACTTGTGGGCGCCGACGAGAGGAGCACGGGGGTGGTCTCGGAATTTGATTTGGACCTCCGATGAGCGAGATATGGCCGGAAAACCACCGGAGAAGAGTTGGTTCGAGTTTTCCGGTGAGAGGGGAGAGAAAGTGACCAGAAAAATGAGGGAGAGAGAGAGGGAAGTGTCTCGGCCGACACTTTTTAAACGAGGCTCGGGGGGAATTACGGGCAGGATTACGGCCGTAATTCCCCCGGCCTTGCCCGTAATTTTAAGGCCGAGAGCAAATTGCCTCCTCTGATCGAATTACGGGCAGGGGTGTTAAGAATTACGGCCGTAATTCTGACCCCCTTGCCCGTAATTTCCATGCCGAGCCTGTTTTTTCAGTTTTCTTGGTCTGAATTAATTACGGGCAGGGGGTAGATGAATTACGGCCGTAATTACTCCCCCCATGGCCGTAATTTTACTGCCGAGGGCCCTTTTTCTCCAGTTTTTAAGCTGCAAAATCGAACATCCAAACCCAAACGTGCCCCGGTTCAAAAAAATACACCACCATAGACCAAAATAGACCATCCGGGGCACGAGAAACATTCCAGAAAGACTCCAGACAGACTCAATGACTCAAAAACGACAAAAATAAAAAAGGAAAAAGGATAGAAATGCAAACCGTGGTGGGGTTGCCTCCCCACAAGCGCTTCTTTACCGTCTTTTAGCTGGACGCCAGTAGAGGAACTAAGGGTCCTCGAGCTTGATCAGCAGCTCTGCGCGCTCGACAGCACCTCCCAAGTATAACTTTAGGAGGTGGCCATTCACCTTGAATGGCTCGGTTTGAGCATTGCTGATCTCCACCGCACCGTGCGGGAAAACTTGGGTCACCGTGAAGGGACCCCGCCACCTCGAACGGAGCTTGCCCGGAAAGAGTTTCAGGCGTGCATTGAAGAGCAGAACACGATCACCTACCTGAAACTCCTTCGGGCCCCTCAACCTAGCGTCGTGGAGACGCTTGGTGCGCTCTTTGTAGAGCAGGGTGTTCTCGTAGGTGTGGTAACGCCACTCCTCCAACTCCAGCAGCTGCAATTTACGTTATGTACCTGCAACACTCAAATCCATGTTTAGCAGCTTAATGGCCCAGAAGGCCTTGTGCTCTAGCTCTACCGGCAAATGGCACGCCTTCCCATAGACAAGCCTATAGGGAGAAGTGCCAATCAGGTTCTTATAGGCAGTCCTATACGCCCAGAGAGCATCATCGAGCTTGGTGGACCAATCCTTGCAGGACTGATCCACCGTCTTTTCGATTATCCGTTTTAATTCCCGGTTCGTCAGCTCGGCCTGCCCATTTGACTGGGGATGATAGGCCACCGACACCTGATGCTTAACGCCATAGCGAGAGAGGAGTTTAGTGAATTGCCCCTGAAAATGGGTTCCTCTATCACTAATAATGGCGCGAGGTGTCCCGAACCGGGAGAACAGCTGCTTCAGAAATGAGCAGACCCGTCGTGCATCATTGGTGGGCATGGCTTGAGCTTCTGCCCACCTCGAGACGTAGTCCACTGCAACCAAAATGTACAGATTGCCAAAAGATGGAGGGAATGGGCCCATGAAATCGATACCCCAACATCAAAAATTTCACAAATAACAGATATATGTTGGGGCATCTCATCCCGGGCAGAAATGTTACCTGACCTCTGGCAGCGGTCGCACTGGCGTGCGAAGGTGTCTGCATCCTTGAAGAGCGAGGGCCAATAGAAGCCCGACTGTAGTACCTTCCGCGCTGTGCGGGTGCCTCCATGATGACCTCCAGTAGGTCCCTTGTGACATTGAGACAGGATGTCTCCCATCTCATGCTCCATGACACAGCGCCGGATCACGCCATCTGCTCCGATTCTGAAGAGGTAAGGATCCTCCCAGAAGTAGTGCTTCAGATCGGAGAAGAACTTGCGCTTCGCATGAGTAGCCATCCCCTTGGGTAACTGCTTGCCCACCAGATAATTGGCAAAGTCAGAATACCAAGGGGCCACGCTGTCCACCAGGGTCATCGCCAGCAATCGCTCACCTGGGAAGGAGTCGTCAATCTCTTCCTCGAAGTTGTCCACCGGAGGGGCTTCCAACCGTGAAAGATGATCTGCAGCAACATTCTCGGCTCCCTTCTTGTCCCGGATCTCGATATCAAACTCCTGCATCAGCAGGATCCAGCGGATGAGCCTAGGCTTGGCATCAGCCTTGCTCATCAGATAACGAATTGCCGAGTGGTCAGTGTAAACCACCACATGAGAGAGCACCAGATAAGGTCGGAACTTGTCAAACGCATACACCACAGCGAGGAGCTCCTTCTCTGTGGTGGTTTAGTTCTCCTGTGCATCGTTCAAGGTCTTCGACGCGTAGTAGATGGGCTGGAAGTGTTTCTCGCGTCTCTGACCCAGAACTGCTCCGATTGCATAGTCACTCGCATCGCACATCAGCTCAAAAGGAAGAGACCAGTCAGGAGTCACCATGATAGGGGCATGGGTAAGCTTCTCCTTCAGAGTCTCAAATGCAGCTGTGCACTCGGGAGTGAACTGGAATGGCGCATCCTTCTCCAGCAGCTTGGCAATGGCAGGGCAATCTTCGAGAAATCTTTGATGAAGCGCCGGTAAAAGCCTGCATGACCCAGAAAGCTGCGAATCCCCTTCACAGAAACGGGAGGAGGTAGCTGACTGATCGTCTCAATCTTCGCGCGATCTACCTCAATCCCCTTCTTGGAGATCTTGTGCCCAAGCACGATGCCCTCACGAACCATGAAATGGCACTTCTCCCAGCTGAGTGCCAGATTAGTTTCCTCGCACCTCTTCAGAACGAGTTCCAGGTTATGGAGACAGTGAGTGAAGGAGTCTCCATATACCAAGAAATCATCCATGAAGACTTCCATGATCTCTCCAACCAGTCGGTCGAAGATAGCCAGCATGCATCTCTGGAAGGTCGCCGGTGCGTTACACAGCCCAAATGGAATCCTCCGGTAAGCAAAAGTGCCGAAGGGGCAAGTGAATGTGGTCTTCTCCTGATCCTCCGGTGCAATAGGAATCTGGAAGTAACCAGACATGCCATCCAGGAAGCAATAGAACTCATGGCCCGCCAACCTCTCCAGCATCTGATCAATGAAAGGTAGGGGAAAATGATCTTTCCTGGTGGCGTCGTTCAGGCGCCGGCAATCGATGCAGACTCTCCAGCCGGTCACGGTCCGCATCAGGAGCAACTCCTTCTTCTCATTCGGGACCACAGTCATCCCGCCTTTCTTTGGGACCACCTGAGTGGGGCTGACCCACTTGCTATCAGATATAGCAAAGATGATCCCTGCATCCATGAGCTTCACGATCTCTGCCCGGACCACTGCCTCCAAGTTAGGAGACAATCTCCTCTGCGGCTTCCTGACTGGCTTAACCTCATCCTCCATCAAGATTCTGTGAGAGCAGAAGGATGGGCTAATGCCTCTGATGTCGGTGATCTTCCATGCCATGGCCCGGGCATACTTCTGCAACAGAGCCACCAGCCTGCTCTTCTGCTCGGGGGTCAGATCCGAGCTAATAATAACCGGGAGCTTATTCCCCTCCCGGAGAAATGCATACTCCAGATGAGATGGGAGGGGTTTAAGCTCCAATTCTGGTGGCTCCTCCAATGATGTAGCGAGCGGGGGCGAGATGGGGATCGGCTTGAATGGTATCTCTCGCCCCTCGCTCGCAGCCTCGTCCAGCTCCGCCAGCTGCTCCTCCAGCTGCATATCCTGTGATGCCTGTTCCCCTAGCAAAAGACAACGCTCAAGGAAATCATCAGTACCCGCACTCGTGATGGTGAGTGCGGTCTCAAAATCAGCAACAACATCACAGTAATCAAGATCATCATGGAGCTGGGGGTGTTTCATATTATCAGAAACAGAGAAGGTGATTTGTTCACCCCCAGCTCTTAAAATCAGTTTTCCATCATTAACATCAATCAGCGCCTTGGCGGTGGCGAGAAAAGGTCTACCCAGTATCAATGGCACATCAACATCCTCATTTATGTCCAAAATCACAAAATCAATAGAATGCACAATAGATCTATCAACAAGCTGGATGCTCATCCTAGTATTACTGGGTTCACCTAGGCCTAGCTTCTTAAACAGTGAATATGGCATGACATTAATGCTAGCGCCTAAATCCGCCAAGGACTTCCCTACATGCAAACTACCAATTATGCAAGGGATAGTGAAACTCCCTGGGTCTTTTCGCTTCTCTGGTAGTTTGTTCTGCAGGATGGCAGAACACTCCTCGTTCAGCATCACCGTAGACAGCTCCCCAAGCTTCCTCTTGTTGGTGAGGAGATCCTTCATGAACTTGGCATACTTGGGCATCTTCGATAATGCCTCCACGAAGGGCATGCTAATATTCACCTGCTTCAGCATTGCCATGAATTTGGCAAACTCAGTCTCCAGTCGGTCTTTGTGCAACCGAGTAGGAAAGGGAAGCTGTGGTACATACTCCTTCACCACTGGTTGCGGTTTAGGAGCAGGCACCTCAACCTCCTTCTCCATTTCTTCCTGATTAGCTGGAAGTGCTGAAGCAGGGGTCTCTCTCTCTCCTGCCCGAACAGGTGGATCGGCAGTCACCTTGCCACTCCTGGTTGTGATGGCACTCACGTTTTCATCCTGGTCCTGCGGGTGAGGGATGGTCTGACCAGGCAAGGTACCTGGAGTCCTCCGAGCAACAGCCTGGGCAACACCACCAAGCTGGGTCTGTATATCTCGCAGCACAGCCTGTGTGTTTCTCTGACCAGCTTCTAGCTCCAAGAACTTGCCTGAAGCTTTCTCCATGAACTGCTCAATGTTATTGAATTTATTTTCACTGGAGGTGGCCAGAGAACCCACCATATCTCTCAGTTCCGCCATCGGGTCACTCTGTACTGGGGCTGCAGGTGCTGCCCCTGCCTGTGGAAATGGTCGTGCCTGCGACTGAGGTGGAACTGGCCCCTGTCTGTGCGGGTAGAGTGGCTGCTCTAGCTGCTGAAATTGCCCCTGTCTGGGCTGGTATGGAGGCCTCTGAAAATCGGGAGGTCCCTGGGGAGCTGGTGGTCTGGGATTCGGCCCAGCCCAAGAAAAGTTAGGATGCTGGCGCCACCCCTCGTTATAGGTGTTGCTGTAGGGGTCAAAGCGCCTGGCATTCCCGATGAAGTCCACTTGCTCCTGGGGAGTGGACGACTCCCTCATCGCCTGACAGTCCTCCACGGTGTGATGAGAGCTCTCACACCACTGGCAGTGCATCGCCTGCGGCTGTCCTGTACCTGCAATCAAACCAGAACGATCGATAGCTGAAACCAGCTTCGATACCACCTGCACCAAATCAGATGACTGGGTGCCCACAGCATGCACACCCCGTCCAGGTGCTCGTCTCGATCTCCTGGCAGTGCCCCAGTCGTACCCGTTCTCCGCCATCTCCTCAAAGAGTTGATTCAGCTGTGGCGGTGTTTTTGTCAGCATGTTCCCACCACAAACCGAATCAATCAGCTGCTTGTCCTCCGGGAAGAGGGCGTGATAGAAGGTGACCACCTTGAATGCATCATTGAAACCATGATTGGGACACCTGAGAAAGAGGCTGGTGTATCTCTCCCAAGCATCCCTAATGGTCTCATCCTCATCCTGAGAAAAATGTGTAATCTGCTTCTGGAGATCAGCTGTCTTGGATGGAGGATGGTAGCGGGTGAGGAACTTGTCCGCCAGGTTGGCGAACGTGGTGATGGAGCCCGGAGGTCGAGTGTCTAGCCACTCCTTGGCCCGCCCCTCCAACGTGAATGGGAAGTACCTCAGCTGGATGGCATCTGCTGGTACCCCATTGATCTTGATTCCATCGATGAGCTCATGGAATCGCCTGAGATGTGATCGAGGGCACTCTCCCTCCTTGCCACGGAACACTACTGAACCGCGCAGCATGGTGATCACTGAGGTGCTCACCTCAAAGTTGTTGGCTGGGACATGAGGGTGTTGAATGGGTGACCTCATGTCCGCAGCCCTAGCGGTCCAGTAGGATCCCATGGTCTGCTCATCTGGGTTGATCACCTCGTGGTTCTGCGGATCACCCATCTCTCCTTCTTCTTCTTCACCGATCTGCAGCTGTGACAACGCCTTCTCCGCAGCCAGTCGCGCCATTAGAACCCGCTTGGAGTTCCTGCAGGTTCGTTCAAGCTCCTGGTCTAATGGCAGTAGTTCTCCCGACTGGCTACGGGTCATGCACTACCTGCACACAATCAGCAGAAGCAACCCGTGAAGGCACACAGGTTGAAGAGATAAAATGCAGTAAATAAAAAGCTAGAGTAACAAATTCTCACGTTTCACCAATAATCTAGAGGGGTCCCCGGCAACGGCGCCAAAAACTTGACGCGCCAAAACACAACACCAAACTGCGACCAAGTGTAATCGCAGTCCGGGAATGCAGTAACAGACAAGTTTAATTATCAACCCGGGGTCTAGATCTACTGCTTACTCCGTGATTCTCTATTATCTAGCAAACTAGTTCGAGTGATTGCTGTTTAAAAGCAAAAGCAGTAAGAAAGCAGTAAATGGTTCGATTTTCAAAAACAGGTAAGAGTCACTCGGGATTGAGTCCCCCTAGCCCCTTAGTTAGGTTCAATTGTAATTCCCTGCAGTCTAACTACCCGGCAGACGACTAGTCTTCACCGAGATAGAAAGCTGAGGCTATGAACACAGAACTCCACTACTGGAATTGAATTCCAGTACAAAGCAGTAAACTGGCTAACTCTCGTATATCCAGTCTCCTACTATCGAATGAAGAGGCTCTAACAACCTAATCAGATTCTATCTATCTCAGGTTGCAGCAGAAATTGAGAAAAGCTTATCAGACTCAAATCAATTCAATAAACATGCATCATTCGATTAAAATCAAACAGTAACATCATCCCAAGTCATTACAATCAAATTCCTAACACAAGGAACTAGGGTTCTTCATACCCAAGTGAGAGAGAGGTTCTACTCCATAGAGAGAGAAAGGAAAACAGAAATCAGAGTAGTCATACTCATAAGGATGAGGAAAATCTGCTCTGGGATGTCAATCTTCACTCCTAGGGACGCAATTTGGGCTTCAATGATGAGAAATCCACTCCAAAATAGCTCCTAGGGTTTGTTCTTCGCTCTTTCTCTCTCTAAAACTCTATTTTTGCCCAGAAAATCGAATTCCCCTTCCTTGGCTCGAATCTGCCTCCAAAAACCCGACTCTGGGCGAATTACGGGCAGAATTACGGCCGTAATCACTTCCTGCCCGTAATTCACACCAAAACGCACGTTTCACTTAAGCTGCAGGAGGAGGGGATACGCCCGTAATTTCCCAATTACCGCCAGTAATTTGGGAATTACGGCCGTAATTCTTGGGGTCTTGCCCGTAATTTTACCACCGAGAGGGATTGCTGGGGAGAAGGCTCGGCTAATAAATTACGGGCATGCCCTGGCCAATTACGGCCGTAATTTGGCAGGGGCTGCTCGTAATTCTCTTTGTGATTCGCCATTTGACCTCCAAATGACCCGAAACTTGCGCCTATGCACCTCTTTACTTGCTAGGACCAGAAATACGACAAAACAACACAACCTAGCGTAAAATAGGCCAAGGAACAATCAATTCGAGCCAAAATGGACAGGAAACCAGAGTGAAAACACGTGCAAATACGATGCTATCAAATACTTACTGGGCATTATTCAGTTTTTTGGGTAGTGGCTCTCTTTTGCTTTCAATTTTTTTCTTTGTTTTTCTTTCATTTTCTTTTCATTTCTTAAGAGAGCCACCACTTCTGCACATATTTCAAACACCTGCCCAACTTTTAAGCACTACCTCCAACACTCACATAACCTTTAGCAGAAACATCAGAGAATATGTAAAAACCAACCTGTGGAACCTTCTAAAAGATGCAAAAGGGTGATTTTTCATTATAGACCAAAAAGAAAGGATAACACACGGCTCAAAGGGGCTGACTAGAGGATATGACACATCAGGACAGACAATTTGGGCGTGGGCTAATCCTATGCCCCCATCATCTTAGCTAGTGACAACGTGAATGCTACACATCATGGAAGAGGGATCTATCGTACAAGAAAGAAACGAGCAGGCTCAAATCTCACATGGCTACCTATATGCTCTATCTCACATTCTGATACCCTGAACTAGATGCATAAACGACTGTCAAGAACAAGTGATCAATCCAAGTCACAGTTGGCGAGCAAACAGTTGAAAAACTGAACCCCTACACAATTCTACTGCACGTCTCAGTCCTCATCATAGGTTGTTCTAGTCGAAATCAAGCTGTCATGCATCAATCCAAAAACCATTCAATTCATCAATCAGAACACAGTGCCAATATGATCAAAGAGCAGTACTTGGAGCCCTCAAATCGTAAGATTCGGACAGCGGACTAGGCTCCAAGCACCCAAATATATATTCCAACCGATACAAAGCACCCCCCCACACTTAAGCACGACATTTCCCTCAATGGAGTAGAGGGAGAGAGAAGGGGAACGATGTTACCGGATTGAAACACTGATGGGGGACTGGAAGTGGACCAGTCAGCGAGAAACAGACGGGAAGATGGACAGTTCTGCACGAATCGAACACCAAGAACACACTAGCACACTGTGCGTTAGGGATAAGTGTTAGCCCAGACGGCTACAACATAAACAAACCACAAAAGAAAACCAAAAACAAAAACAACCGACACTAAGTTCAAGCTCCTCACACATGGAGCAAACACACAAAAGTCTAAAACGAAAAACAAAACACACTAAGACGGGCAACGAGTACAGCCTACTCGTCGCCAAGATCATCCAAGTCGATGTCGGCCATGAAGGCGTCATCATCAGCAGCTCCATCAGCACCATCATGACCGTCAGCTGGGGCATGGGGAAGTGTAGAGTCCTCCCTGGAAGTCCTCCAGACGGGCTGCTCGCCCCGGAGCAGCTGGAGCAGGTGCTGCTGGACCTCCTGCATGCGCCATGAACGGCGCTTCTCCCGCTCGATGTGGGCGAGAGTAACTCCCTGCTGTGTCTGGAGTATGTCGAGGCCCTCATCATAAGCAGCCATCCTGTTTCGGTACTCGGCCTGGTGTTCCGCGTACTGCTGATGGAACTGCATCTGCTGGTCGAGGATCTGCTGGTTCTGGTTCCGCAGCTGCTCGAATTGGTAGGAGAAGTAATCCTGGCCCGGGAAGGCGGAGCTGCCACCGCCGTACTCAAAGTGAGTCTGTGGTGGATCAGCAGCAGCGTCCATATCATCTGGGTGGATATCCTCACCTGCCTCACCCTCTGGAACCTCCGGTTGGACCTCCTCTAGCTGGGCCTCCGCGGGGATCTGAGGTTCTGGAAACCCCTCGACCCATAGAATGTCGCGGTTCTCCCGCAGCAGGTGCATGTGACTGATCGTCTTCCTGCCAAAGACGAGGGTGTCCCCCTGCTGTGTGCACCCCTGCAAGGAAAGCCCGAAGTAGGTGGCCAGGCGGGTGATGAGAGGGGCGCAGTGGAGGCTCTTCAGTTCCGTGGCAGTCTTCTCAAAGGTCCTGGCCACCACCGATCCCAGGTGGAGAGGATGGTCGTACTGGCGCATCGAAGCGATGAAGTACATGGCCCTCTTGGTGATGGTGCTGGCACTATCGGACGCTGGGGTGTAGGACTTCGCCAGCAGGTGGTGGAGAAGGCGGTTGTCGAGCAGCAGGGTAGTGGCCTTCGTCCTCCCAGCCGAGAAGGGTTTCCTCTGGCCTGGCTTAGCCAGGCGGGTGTACAGCCTCATGAAGTCCACCTCCGGTGGGTCGTTGACCTCGGTGATGTAGTTCGCACCGTCATCCAGGTCGAGGTCGAGAGCCTCGGCCAGCTCATGGTAGCTCATCGACCGGGGGGCACCGCCTAGCCTGAATCTGACGGCTGTACCGTCTTTCCAATCGGTCGTCGGTCTGTGCCTGAAGGTTGTGTAGAACTCCAGGACAGGCTCGTAGTAGACCTTCTCGTAGATGGTGAGCAGACGGCGCCATGTGCGGTTGGCGAGGGCGGCGGAGAGTTGCTCGTAGCAGTTCAATCTCCGAAACTCCCGTTTGGACCAGCAATGGTGCTGCCCAAACGGGCATGCCAGGACCTGCTTGAAGCAATCCTCGTCGGGGCCCCTCCTCAGATCCCGGATGAACGGGTGCTTGAGGTCAGGTTTCAACATTGTCCTGCAAAAGAATAACCCAAAGTGGAACCAAAAGAGCCAAAGAAAAGGTCAAGCACACCCCCACACTTAAGAACAGAAAACAGCCTAACCATGGTTTCATCCATAGTTCGGGGTTCAAAAACTCGATAAATCAAGCGTAATCTGAGTGGGGGTGCACATTCACGAGAGAGTAGGCAACTTAAGGTTCACATCCATAGCAAATACACCCTCAAAGCACATCATTAAGGGCCCCAACCAGTGGCCACAACATGGCATGAAAAACAGGCATTTCATCGAACACCTTGTGTGCACTATTAAGTTAAGCATGAAATTGGCAAAATTCTTGCACACAAGGGCTCAAACAATCAAGGGGGACATTGCCCAACACAATTCAAACACACTCCATGCATTCCCCTCAATCAATTGCACAAAAATCACAAGATTCAATAAGGTTCTCTAAACATACACCCTACACACCCAATTCTCCACAATTAACATAGTTCAGGGCAAAATCAAACCTGGAGACTCAAGTAGAGGTGTAGGGGATGATGAGGGGAAGGCGATGGAAGCGATGAAATGCCGAAAAAGTGGCTGGAAGTGCTCGTCGGAGCCTCACCGGAGATCGCCTCTGGCGACAAAAACGTCGGCCAAATCTCCCCAAAATGGAGGGATAGGCCGCGGATGAGGTGTGAAGGATGGGTTTAGTGTTGGTTTGGTGAAAAAATGACAAAAAATGGCCGGAAAAATCAAAGGAGGGTGGTTTGTCGCGGTTTTCCGGCCAGATTCAGAGGATTCCGGCGAGGGTTGGGTGAGATTCTGGCCACTCGGCCGTGCTGGCCGAATATATAGGCCGTGCTTGGCCGCACGGGCAGGCTCGCACGGCCGTGCAACATGCACTTTTGCCCGTGCTGGCCGACACGTCCAGGCCGAGGGATGCCACACGGCCGTGCGAATTGCACATTTGGCCGTGTGGATTTTACCGAGAGCTCGCACGGCCAGAGGATAAATCCACACGGCCGTGCGAGAATTGTTGTTGCCCGTGTCGGCCACACGGCCAGGCCAGGCCAAGCCACACGGCCGTGCAAATTTGCACTTTTGGCCGTTCGAACATTGCCGAGAGCTTGCACGGCTAGTGGATAAAATCCACACGGCCGTGCAAGTTTATGGCCTGGCCGTGCGAGGTGCTGGAGCCCCGAATTCAACCTGTTTTCACTCAAACATGACATTTGACTCTGGATCAACATCTCGAGACTCAAAAAACACAGAAACAACAGGAAAAAAGTAAGAAAATTCAAACCTCGGTGGGGTTGCCTCCCCACAAGCGCTTCTTTACCGTCTTTTAGCTGGACGCCAGTATGGATGCTCAGGGGAGTGTAGGATCAGGTGCCTTCAAGAGCGGATCCACATCGCTCTTGAGGTACAGCTTCAAATGGTGGCCATGCATGCGACGAATGTGACCACCAACATTTGCCAACTCGACTTGGCCATCCAGTAAGATGCAAGCGAGTGAATACTCGGATGGCCAAGGTTGGGGCGGGACCAGCTCGTAGTGGTCTCCGGCTTTCTTTCGAGCAGGCTTAACTGCCTGCAGTTTCGGCCGCCACTCCTCCTTGATCTGTTCTTTTGGGGGCGGTGTGGACTGGAGGGATCCTGCAAAATAGGCAACACCGAAGTATACACGACAGACTCGTGCTCCTGGTGAGATACAACATGCAGAGGTAACGAAGCAGGTAGAGTGTTAGCAACTGAAAACGTTATTCGCTCCTCGCCATCTCTCAAAACTAAGGTCCCATCGTGCACATCTATGAGAGCCTTGGCGGTGGCCAGGAAAGGCCTTCCCAGTATAAGAGGCACTTCTGTGTCCTCATTGATGCCCAGGACAACAAAATCCACAGGATATTTGAATTTGCCAACCTTAACCAGAAGGTCTTCCACTATGCCCCTAGGATGCACTACAGATCTTTCAGCTAATTGAAGGGTCATCCTAGTAGCACGGGGTTCACCTAGGCCTAGTTTCTTGAACAATTTATATGGCATAACATTGATACTAGCACCTAAATCCGCCAAGGACCTCTCTACATGCAACTTATCAATAGAGCACGGGATAGTAAAACTACCTGGGTCCTTCTGCTTCTGCAGAAGCTTGTTCTCCAGAATAGCCGAGCACTCCTCGCTGAGCTCCACAGTGGCCAGCTCACTCAGCTTCTGCTTCTTCGAGAGAAGCTCTTTCAGAAACTTCGCATACTTAGGCATTTGCGATAGTGCCTCCAGGAAGGGCACTTGGACATTCAGCTTCTTAAGCATGGCCATGAAGTTCTCGAACTCTGCCTCTAGTCTGTCTCTGTGCAACCGAGTAGGGAAGGGGAGTTTCGGGATATACTCCTTCACTACCAGTTGCGGCTTAGGTGCAGGCACCTCAACCTCCTTTTCTGCCTCTTCTTCAACCGCTGGAGACGCTGAGACAGGGGTCTCTCTCTCTTGCTCCCAAGCAGGTGGATCAACAGTCACCTTGCCACTCCTGGTCATGATGCATTGCAGTGCTCATTCGGGGTCTGCGGATGAGGGATGGTCTGCCGGGGTAGAGTACCAGGAGCCCTTTGAGCCACTGCCTGAGCCACGCTCCCCAGCTGGGTCTGGATATCCTGCAAGACAGCCTGTGTGTTCCTCTGACCAGCTTCAAGAGGCAGGAATTTACCCGAGGCCTTTTCCATGAACTGCTCAATAGTGTTGAACTTCTGAGCACTAGAACTGGCGAGAGAACCCACCAAGTCCTGCAATTCAGCCATCTGATCATTCTGCACTGGGGCAGCAGGGGCTGCACCTGGCTGCTGGAAAGGTCGCGGCTGTGATTGAGTAGCATGCCCCTGCATGGGCTGATAAAGAGACTGTTGTTGCTGCTGGAATTGCCCCTGTCTGGGCTGATATGGTGGCCTCTGGAAGCCCGGTGGTCCCTGGGGGACTGGTGGTCTGGAATTTGCCCCACCCTAGGAGAAGTTAGGATGCTGGCGCCACCCCTCATTGTAAGTGTTACTGTAGGGGTCATTGCGCCTGACGTTATTGATGAAGTTCACCTGCTCCTGGGGTGTGGTTGATTCCTTCATCGCCTGGCAGTCTTCCACCGTGTGATGGGTGCTCTCGCACCAGTGGCAGGGCATCGCCTGCGGTTGTCCTGTACCTGCAATCAAACCAGAACGATCGATAGCTGAAACCAGCTTCGATACCACCTGCACCAAATCAGATGACTGGGTGCCCACAGCATGCACACCCCGTCCTGGTGCTCGTCATGTTCCCGCCACAAACTGAGTGCGAGAGCACCCATCACACGGTGGAAGACTGCCCACCTTGAAGGCATCATTGAAGCCATGATTTGGACACCTCAGGAAGAGACTGTTGTATCTCTCCCAAGCATCCCTGATGGTCTCATCCTCATCCATGATGGTCTCATCCTCATCCTGAGCAAAATGTGTAATTTGCTTCTGCAGATCAGTTGTCTTGGATGGAGGATGGTAGCGGGTGAGGAACTTGTCCGCCAGGTTGGCGAACGTGGTGATAGAGCCCGGAGGTCGAGTGTCTAGCCACTCCTTGGCTTGCCCCTCCAGAGTAAATGGGAAGTACCTCAGCTGGATGGCATCTGCTGGTACCCCATTGATCTTGATTCCATCGATGAGCTCGTGGAATCGCCTGAGATGTGATCGGGGGCACTCAAAGTTGTTGGCTGGGACATGAGGGTGTTGAATGGGTGACCTCATGTCCGCAGCTCTAGCGTTCCAGTAGGATCCCATGGTCTGCTCATCTGGATTAATCACATCTTGGTTCTGTGGATCAGCCATCTCTCCTTCTTCTTCTTCTTCTTCTTCTTCTTCTTCTTCTTCGATCTGCAGCTGTGATAGCTCCTCCTCCGCAGCCAGTCGCGCCTTTAGAGACCTCTTGAAGTTCCTGCAGGTTCGTTCAAGCTCCTGGTCTAATGGTAGTAGATCTCCCGACTGGCTACGGGTCATGCACTACCTACACACAGTCAACAGAAACAACCCGTGAAGGCACACAGGTGGAAGAAAAAATGCAATAAAGAAAAGGCTAGAGTAACAAATTCTCACGTTTCTACAATAACCTAGAGGTCCCCGGCAACGGCGCCAAAAACTTGACACGCCAAAACACAACACCAAACTACGACCAAGTGTAATCGCAGTCCAGGAATGCAGTAACAGGCAAGTTCAATTATCAACCCGGGGTCTAGATCTACTGCTTACTCCGTGATTATCTATTATCTAGCAAACTAATTCGAGTGATTGTTGTTTAAAGCAAAAGCAGTAAGAAAGCAAGAAATGATTCGGTTTTCTAAAGCAGGAAAGAGTCACTCGGGATTGAGTCCCCCTAGCCCCTTAGTTAGGTTCAATTGTAATTCCCCTGGGTTGATTCACTGTTGATTAGACAGCGGAAGATCCGACAGTAGCTTGGAATCTCTTAAGCTGACCAAGCCCTCTCAGTCTAACTACCCGGCAGACGACTAGTCTTCACCGGGATAGAAAGGTGAAGCAATAAGCACAGAACTCCACTACTGGATTTGAATTCCAGTACAAAGCAGTAAACTGGCTAACTCTCGTATAGCCAATCTCATACTATCGAATGAAGAGGCTCTAACAACCTAATGAGATTCTATCTATCTCAGGTTGCAGCAGAAATCAAGAAAAGCTGATCAGACTTCAAACAATTCAATAAACATGCATCATTCGATTAAAATCAAATAGTATAATCATCCCAAGTTATTACAATCAAATCCCTAACACAAGGAACTAGGGTTCTTCATACCCAAGTGAGAGAAGGGTTCTACTCCATAGAGAGAGAAGAGAAAACAGTAATCGGAGTAGTCATACTCATAATGATGAGGAAAATCTGCTCCGGGATGATGATTTCCACTCCTATGACGATCTCCAAGCTCGATTCGATGAAACCCAGCTCCAAGATAGCTTCTAGGATGTGTTCTTCATACTTTCTCTCTCTAGGGCTCTGTTTTTGCTCTGAAAATCCGATTATCCCACTTTTGGCTCGAAATTGGCTCAAAAACCAGAGTTTCCCGACTCACACGGGCAGGCCACACGGTCGTGTGGCTCACCCATTTGGCCGTGCGGATTGAAACGCGGCGTATCATTAAGTCGATCTTCAGCCATCTCACACGGCCAGGGTTGCACGGCCGAGTGGATTTCCTGAGTTGACCGTGTTTGCTCTCGGCGAGAATCACACGGCCACAATTGCAACTTGCACGGTCGTGTGACTCCCAGGACTGCCCGTGTGGCTTCCTTGGAACCTCGCCATGCGTCCAATCTTCGTCCAATCGACCCCAAACTCGCTCCCCAGCCTCCATTCACGTAATAGGACCTGAAATATCACAAACAAGCACAACCTAGCGTGAAATCGGCCTAAAACACGAGAATCAACACCTCAAACGGTGTAAGAACGGGGGTAAAAACATGTGTAATTAACGGTCTATCAGGTTGTTGAACCTAGCATTTGACACGAAATTGACTTGCTCCTCCAGAGTGGTTGCCTCCTTCAATACTTGACACTCTGCCATCTCATGACTGGTGTTCGAGCACCAGTCACACGACATCACCGACCTTTTTCCTTGCCTCTTATCTTCAAGCATAAACTCAAGCAACTTATCCAACTTCGCCTCAAGCGGAGCACTCGCTCCCACGCTTCTCACTCCCCTATCATTGCTTCTTCTTCCACTTCTAGTCAACCCCCAATCGTATCCCCTAAGGGCCATGTCTTCAAGTATCTCGGTTATTTGGGGTGGAGCCATATTCATCAACTTCCTTTGACACAAAGAGTCAATAAGGATTTTATCTTCTTGCATTAGGCCTCCATAGAAGGTTTCGATCCGAAACTGTTCTTCAAACCCGTGGTGAGGGCACTATACAAAGTAATCGGAGTACCTCTCCCAAGCATCCATCAAGGTCTCGTCCTCTTCTTGCTCGAAATGTGTAATCTTCTTTCTCCACTTTGCCTTCTTTTGAAGACGGGCAATAACGAGCCATAAACTTGTTGAGGAGGTCGTCCCATGAGGTGATAGACCGAGGTGGGCGGTTGTTTAGCCACCTAAGTGCTTTCCCCATGAGTGAGTATGGGAAAAGCCTTAGTTGCAAAGCTTCGGCCGGCACACCATTAATTTTCAAGCTCCCCGCGAGCTCCAAGAATCTCTGCACGTGCTCTCTTGGTGACTCGCTCTCAAGGCCGTGGAATAGAGCATTATTTTATATCATAGCCACTAGAGCCAGCTTGATCTCGAAATTGTGTGCCGCCACTGGAGGATGTAGGATTGACGATTGAATGTCCACCGGCCTTGGGGCCATATAGTACCCCATCGTGCTTGGGGCATCCTCATCCTCTGCCGCATCGTTCAACTGGCGGGCTTAAGCGCCATCTTGCCTTTGGTTCCCCGCCATTCCACTTCAATGACGTGTTCAACTTCCACTTCTTCAACTACTTCTCCACTAACACCGGGACCCAAATGTTTTCCCCCTCTTTCACTCCTTCTCCTTGCCTCTGCTAGCTCTCTCTCCCATGCTAGGAGCCGGAGAGTTCGGTTTATGTCCTCTTCAAGTGGTAGCAAAGGTGCCGGGTTGCTTCGGGTCATGCACCACCTACACACAATCAGAAAACACACCAAGTCTAGCACAAGCAAAGCACACACACTTACAAAACTGGAAATTAAAAGCTAGATTAACAACCAACAACCTTTTCAAGATAACAGACCATCGTCCCCGGCAACGGCGCCAAAAACTTGACTCGCACGAAACTACACCACAATAAAATCCCAACTAGAGCCCAAGTTTTTAAACTCTAGTCGGGTGCAGTATAGGGCAGGTATTTAGATATCGACCCGGGCCGGTCCGTCTACCCCTACTTCAGTTGTTGAAATCATTATCTAGCAACAAAGTTTTGGTTTAAAGGTTTGCTAATTGTAATAAAAGAAGGCAAAGGTAAATGGTTTTGGAAACTCTTTTGTGGAAGGATCACTCGGGTGTCGCTTCCCCCTAACTGCTACCATGATATGTAAATTGGAACGGTTGCTTTGGGCACGATAATCGCGAACCGCAGAGGGATGCATATATGGTCGGAGACCACAATCTCAATTGCTAAACCGAGGCAAGCATGAAAGGCCGTGTCACTCGACCCCCTCGATTTAGACAATCGGTAATTGACTTACTCCCTTACTCAACTCAAAGGTCGGACGGTTCAATCGCAATTAACAGATTTGCTTAAGTCAATATTGAGGGTTTCCCTAACTTAACCTAATTAGGTGGCTTAGAAAGCGGAAGGAAAACCAACTCAATTGAGTCTCCCTAGGAAGGGGGATTTTTCCCTCTAAGCTAGGCTAATGTGGCTAATTAGATTGCGAGCACCAACATGCACAAATGTAAGGGTGCTAAGCACAATTATGCACAATCTTTAGGTTGCTAAGCACCTAAATGCACAAACCTAAGGATCCTAAGCACAAAACATGCACAAACCCTAGGTTGCTAAGCACAAGCATGCACAATCATGATAAATAATGCCTCAATCATTGAATTGAACAATACCCAATGACAATCATCCAATACACATAAAAGAAAACTACATGGTAGAGTTAGGGTTTCACAACACCCAAGTGAAAGGAGGTCTACTCCATGCTAGAAGTGGGGAAAATAAAAAGGGAAAGAGGTGGAAACTATCTTGGAGGATGCTCCCAGTCTTCTTGGCCCTTGAGTTGAGCTTTCCTTGGAGGAAATATTTCCAAAATTCTCCTTGAAGCAAAACCCTACCCTTCTTCTCCCTTTGGTTTGTGTTTCTCTCTCTAGAATTCCGAAGAAGGCTTCTCACACAAAAATGGGCTCTCTCCTATCTCCTCCTTTCAGCTCATCATTTAAACCAGAGAAGAGCTGAGTTCACAGCTTGAGTTCACGGCTCTGAACCACAAAACGCGTCCGTGAACTGCAGGCGTGTGGCAAAACGCACCGCGATTCATGGTCTTAGTTCACGGTCAACAGCCTTCATTCACGGTCTTAGTGACCGTGAAGTCACCTTGCGTCAATAACCTCCATTTTGGCTATGGACGCCTCACGATTCATGGTCAAGGGCTCTTCTTCACGGTCATGCAAGACCGTGAACTTCCTTGGTTAGCGTAAACTAGCCCTTTTTCACCTCTTCTCCCGGTTTTCGATCCTTTTCGCCCCACTTTCGACTCCGGGGCTGGTTTCACCTGTTAAATCCTGAAACACACTAAAACACGAGGAACCTAGCGTAAAACCAACCTTTTAGGAGTGGATTTGGCACAAATACCTAAATAAAACGAGGGCAAAACATGTACAATTAGGCCTGAATCAAGAGAGAACAAAGCAGCTACATCCTACTACAATTTGGATTGCTGCACACTTCCATACCTCCCCAGGGTCCGCGTTGGGGCGGAATATATCTCACTCCCTACAACACATCCCAGAATAAGGAAAACTTGGAACCATTGGCGAAATGCAATGCTCGGAAGGCGCAAATGTACCTTTGGTATAGAGCTCATTTCTTAGGAGCGGGAAGCTGTTATACCAACTGATTAGGGCACCAACATTCCCTACAAAGGTCCGGTACAATGGGAGTGAAGAATTGCATTTTCCTTCAGAACTCCACACTGCAGTCTTTGATGGCAATGGAACCAGCTTCCTTTGACGCCCTAGAATGCGGCCAGATGGATCAAAGAATAACATAGTACTGTGTATGACCTTCCCTGACCTCTGCACTACTCCCATTACTAAGTAGACTCTATGTGTGGAAGCAATCTTCCCCAGACTTACTAACTCTAGACCTAAAAATAGTTATAGATTCCCAATTCAACCCAATAATTTCAAGCTGGACAAAGTTAAGTGACTTGGTCGAACTAAGAGAGACAAACCGGGAACTTCAATGGCTGGTTGATAGAACCCGATCAATCGAGCTCTATCTAGGGATTAGGTTGCTAGGATCAACTAGGGATTGATCCCTTGATAAAAAAAATGAAAGAGGGTTGGGTAGTTGAGTTGAGAAGAGGAAGGGAGGTGGCAGAAGGTTGCGTAGCAACTTGGTGGAGAGGAGGGAGGTATTCGGCAATTTGGGAGAGAGAGAGAATTAGGAGTAATTTTTAGGTTTAATCTTGCTTACCCTTTTCTACGTAACACATAGTTTAAATACTACTAGCATTGGGCCCGAGTCGTTGGCCGGTGTCGTACAAAACTTGTACATGAATTTTGATTTATTCTATTTGAAGAACAAAGGAAGAATTAAATAGCATAATCTGTAGCTAAAGATTTTGCTTACCCAAATTTTAGCTTATGAGATTTTATTCGTGGAGAAAACGAACTCAAATAGCATATAAGAGCACTATCACCTAATATAAGCATCCATTTTAGTAGTGTTTGTCTTCAAAGGCGGCAAACAGAACATAAGTGAGCTAATGACACAAATACAGTGGTAAAATAATGGAAAGAAAACCAAAAATACGTTTTGGAGTCCCTTCAGCCCGATATAGACTGGAAGCTAATGATGGTAGCCAATAGTTGGATTAGAAGGCCATGAGTGAGATTAAATTACACCCCATTGTTTCCATGTGTTTGTAGGTTCTCTCAGTTTTATTTTGTGCTGATGTTGTTAAATTTTTTTGTTGCAGCTTGATTATTAGTTGGTTTGTGTTAACTCTTATCTTTGAGAACTGATGGAGGATTAAAAAGCGTAAGTAATGGTCCAGGCAGTGTAGCCAAAAGCTAGCCTTAAAGCTTAAAAGCGTACGCTTTTACGCTTTGGAACCCCCAAATATTGTAGTTTTTATTCAAAAAACCTTTTGCACCAAAAGCCCAAGTAAAAGCCTTCAAGCCCAGTAAAAACCTTAGAAGATAGCTTTTGACCGCTTCTCTAGGCTTTTGATATCCGAGTATGATGATCATATTTGGTCGTGTTTGGTTCAATTTTTTGGAAAAAAGAGAAAAATATTGCATTCTTATTTTTTTTTCTAATCGGGTTATCCTTTCAGTATTTGCTTTTATGAATTTATCATCCCTAATTCACCGCCACTTTTCCACATTCTCGTATTTTCTCTGTCTCCAAAACCACATGTCACATCCAAAGTCCTGCTTCCAGCGCTTTTCCCTTAGTTTCCCCCAAAGTGCATCCAACTTCCTCTTAGTAGGCTCCCACTGCTACAATAACTTGGACATCTTCACTCGATGCATCAACCCTCCCCATCCCTATAACTCCTATCCCACCCCTATGACTATGTTGTCGTCAAAGCTCATCTCCTTCAGCCGCACATTTGCCGCCACTTTCACTTATTATTGGAGCTTGTCTATAACCCTTCTAGCTTCATCATTTGTTGTTGGTTTCCTTTTCTCAAATTTTTCCTAGAAAGCAAGAGGAAGGTGGTGAATTCTTGTTTAAAGGCCTACTAATTTAGTTTATGTGTATGAGGGTAATATGCTAAATATGAGATAGTTCATCTCTCTGTTTATACTATGTATAATACAAGTTATGGTTAGAATATTTCTATAAAAATTATATGATGTGCAAAAGCTTACACTATCAGGCTTCGCTTTTGCGCTTCCGCTTTTACCTATAATTTTGCTTTTACCTAAAAGCTAGACTTTGACTGCATTGGGTCCAGGTTAACCAAAATTTAGTTTATGAGATTATATTTCAAGGTTTGGACACTCAAATTGAAGCTTCATAAGAGCACTATCAAGTAGTTGATCAAAAAGTGCACAACACCATCAATTAGAAACAGATATCATACTTGTATCCACCAAGACCGAAAACCCAAATGTAAACCTATAATTAAATCTTGAAGTTTAAGGAAGGAGGGATGTATTTATGTTTGTAGCCGAACACAACAATTAAACTCATAAATGGATCAAGTTATCAGAGGCTGCTGCATATTATTATTACCTTATGCAGCTGGGAGTAATATGTTCTAATCACACAACCATTTTTTACATGTGTCCTTGACACGCTAAAACACAACACCAAACTGCGACCAAGTGTAATCGCAGTCCGGAAATGCAGACTAGTGGCAAGTTCTATTTGGAAACTCGGGGTCTAGATCTACCGCCTACTCCGTGATTATCTATTATATAGCAAACTAAGTCGAGTGATTGTGATTTTAAGTAAAAGCAGTAAGAAAGCAGGAAATGGTTCAAAGTTCTTTAGCAAGGGAAGAGTCACTCGGGAATGAGTCCCCCTAGCTCCTTAGTTAGGTCAAGGTTGTAATTACCCTGGGTTGATTAACTGTTGATTACACTGCGGAACATCCGACAGTAGCTTGGAATCTCTTAAGCTGACCAAGCCCTCTCAGGCAGACTAACCGGCAGGCGACTAACATTCACCGGGATAGACTGGTGAGGCAATAAACGCAAAATTCCACTACTGGAATTGGTTTCCAGTACAACCAATCTACCTTTACCGATTGATGAAGCTCTAACAACCTAATCAGATTCTATCTATCTCAGGTTGCAGCAGAAATCAAGAAAAGATGACCAGACTTCAATTGACTCAATGAATCATGCATCAATCGATTAAAATCAATCAGTATATCAATCCAAAGTCATTACAATCGAGATTCCTAACACATGGAACTAGGGTTCTTCATACCTAAGTGAGAGGGGGTTCTACTCCACAGAGAGAGAGGAAAACAGAATCAGAGTAGTCATATGCATAAAGATCAGGATAATATGCTCTGGGATATCGATCTTCACTCCTGGGATGCAATATGGGCTTCAATGGTGAGAAATCCACTCCAAATAGCTCCTAGGGTTTGTTCTTTGCACTTTCTCTCTCTAAAGCTCTGTTTTTTTTGCTCAAAAACTCGATTCCTCTCCAAAAGACCCGAAATTGGGTTAAAACCTAGAATTACCCGACTACACGGCCAGGCCACACAGCCGTGTAGAAATCCCAGCTGCCCGTGTGGAGGTGAGAACGATGTGTTTCACTTAAGTGATTTCATGCACGTCACACAGCCAGAACTACACGGCCGTGTGAAATCTCGGCCTGCCCGCGCAACATCTCTGTGATTTCCACATGGCCTCAAGGGACCCGGTACACGACTAGTGTGGTTTGTCCGTGCAAAGGAATTCCACACGGCCGTGTGGCTGCTAGGTCTGGCCGTGTGGTTTCCTCAGCTTCTCGCCAAACGTCCAACCTTCGTCCAATCGACCCCGAACTCGTTCCCAAACCTCCAATCACGTACTAGGACCTGAAATATCACAAACAAGAACAACCTAGCGTGAAATTAGCTTAAGATACGAGAAATGAGGCTCAAACGGTAAAAGAATGGTGGACAAAAACATGTGTATATATCAAGTCATCAAATTCCCCCACACTTAACCGTTTGCTTGTCCCCAAGCAAACCAAATCAGATACAAGGTAAGCTCAACACATTTCAATCATACCAACTTTGGGGACATATCATATAGGAACAGAACACGTGAATCATATTGGCTTTTGATTCTTTGACATATGGACAACTCAACAACAACCTAGACAATCACCACAGAGGACATTCGAGTGCAACAAAATCGGGTAAAGGAAGAGGAATCCTTTCTGTTCACCAACCAACATAGACTCGACTCAACCACTTAACCAAGACAGTCATTGGATGCATCAAACTCAAGACATCAGAATCAAGACCGAGCCATCTAGGCCCTCACCGGGGTAAAGAGCATAAAGAACAAGGAAATGAATCGCTCACTCTCGAACATTGGGGTCATGACAATTTGATGCAAAAAATGTGCATGCTTATTCTCTCAAATCCTAACATCTCTTCACCATGATGGCAGCCTCTAGATGTCAGAGTTTACACGAGGGATGTCACCACTAACTAATCCGGAGGTCTTAGACATAGGTTCAAGTGACTGGCTAGGGTCTTTGACATGGGGAAAAGCCTTCTAGGTGGTGGAAGTATTCATAGCACAAGGTTCCACAGTTCCAAACCCAACACATTCACAGCCAATCACCAATTACTTTCTTTCTGCCATTCTGCATTACTCAAATTCCTTTAGAGCACAAGAGCGAAGGAGATCACAATAATGTTAGTATTTCTAAGCCAGACTACTAAGAAACACTACTTAGTGAGCATGATTCAAATTTTTTGTAGTGGCTCTCTTTTGCTTTCATTCCTCTTTTTTTTTCTTTTTTTTTTCATTTCTTAAGAGAACCACCACCTCTGCACATTTTTCAAACACATGCCCAACTTTTAAGCACTACCTCCAACCCTCACATTATATTTAGCAGAAATAGCTGAGAACATGCAAAAACCACTCTGTGGAACCTTCTAAGAGATGCAAAAGGGTGATTTTCCATTGTAGACCGAAAGAAAGAAAATTACACGGCTCAAAGGGGCTGACTAGGGGGTATGACACACCAGGATAGTCAATTTGGTCGTGGGCTATTCCTATGCCTCCATCATCTTAGCTAATGACAACGTGAATGCTACACATCATGGAAGAGGGATCTATCGCACAAGAAAGAAACGAGCAGGCTCAAATCTCACATGGCTACCTATATGCTCTATCTCTCATTCTGATTCCCTGAACTAGATGCATAAACGACTGTCAAGAGCAAGTGATCAATCCAAGTCATAGTTGGTCAGCAAACAGTTGAAAAACTGAACCCCTACACAACTCTACCGCACGTCTCAGACATCATTATAGGTTGTCTCAGTCACAATCCAGTTGTCATGCATCAATTCGAAAGTCATTCGATTCACCAATCAAACCCACAGTGCCAATATGATTATGCAAACATCAGTACTTGGAGCCCTCAAATCTCGAGATTTGGACAGCGGACTAGGCTCCAAGCACACAAACTCATCTAGCAGTCAACAATAGATAAACACCCCCCCCCCCACACACACACACATAAGCACGACATTGCCCTCAATGGAGCAGAGGGAAAGATAAGGGAAAAAGATGTTACCGGGAATACGGACTGTCGGGGGACTGGAAATCGGACCAGTCAGCAGGCTAGATTCATCAAAACACACTGGGTGACAGAAACCATAGTTCTAAGTGGACAAACCGAAAACAAACCTTGGTGGGGTTGCCTCCCCACAAGCGCTTCTTTACCGTCTTTTAGCTTGACGACAGTAGGGTGGATGCTCAGAGAGGTGTAGGAACATGTGCATCCAAGAGCGGATCCACATCGCTCTTGAGGTACAACTTCAGATGGTGGCCATGCACACGACGGGTGTGACCACCAGCACTCATCAACTCGACCTAGCCATCCGACAGGATGCAAGCAAGTGAATACTCAGATGGCCAACGCGATCGAGGCTCAGGAACTGGGACCAGCTCATAGTGGTCTCTCACTTCCTTTTCAGCAGGCTTAGCTACCTGCAGTTTTGGCCGCCACTCCTCCTTGATATTTTCTTTTGGGAACGGGGTGGACGGGAGTGGCGGCGAAGGTATGGGAGGTGGGTCCTGCAAAATGGAAGGCGCAGAAGGATACACGACAGACTCGTGCTCCTGGTGAGAAAAAACATGCAAAGGTGATGAGGCGAGGAGAGTATTAGCAATGGAAAATGTTATCTGCTCCTCGCCATCTCTCAAAACTAAGGTCCCGTCATGTACATCTATGAGAGCCTTGGTGGTGGCCAGGAAAGGCCTTCCTAGTATAAGGAGCACTTCTGCGTCTTCATTGATGTCCAAGACAACAAAATCCACAGGATAAAAGAATTTGCTCACCTTAAATAGAAGGTCTTCCACTATGCCCCTAGGATGGACTACAGATCGGTCAGCTAATTGAATACTCATCCTCGTTGCACTGGGTTCACCTAGGCCTAGTTTCTTGAACAATTGATATGGTATCACATTAACACTAGTACCTAGATCCGCCATGGACCTCTCCACATGCAATTTACCAATTGAGCATGGGATAGTAAAACTACATGGGTCCTTCTGCTTCGGCGAAAGCTTGTTCTACAAAATGGTTGAGCACTCCTCACTGAGCTCCACAGTGGCCAGCTCGCTCAGCCTCCGCTTCTTCGATAGAAGCTCCTTCAGGAAATTCGCATACTCAGGCATCTAAGATAGTGCCTCCATGAAGGGAACTTGAACATTCAGCTTCCTAAGCATGGACGAAAAGTTGCCGAACTCTGCCTCTAGCCTGTCTTTGTACATCCTGGTGGGAAAAGGGAGCTTAGGCTTATATTCAACCATACTGGTTGTGGCTTTGGAGCTTGAGCCTCTGGCTCCTTTTCCATCATCAGGTCTTCTTCCGGCTCTAGGGTGATTTCGGTCACCTTCTTGGCACTCTTCTGCGGTGCATCCGCAGTCACATTCCCACTTCTTAACATAATGACGTGCAACCCCTCCTTATGATTTCTGGTATTCGACAGGGGTTGGCCAGGAAGTGTGCCAGCCGGTCTGGAAGCAAGGGCATCTGCCAGGTGCCCGATCTTGGTATCCATATCCTGCAAGAGTGCCTGCTGGTTTCTCTGGCCAGCTTCAATCTCCATGAATTTGCCTGCAACCACTTCCATGAATTGCTCCAATTTATTGAACTTTTGGGTACTAGTGCTGGCCAAGGTAGTCACTAGATCCCTTAGTTCTAACACGGGAATGCCCGGTGCTGGGACTGATGGAGATCCACCATGCTGCTGGTACTACTGCTGTGGGGGCTGTTGAAAAGTCTGTCCCTCTCTGGGCTGATAAAGTGGCTGCTGTTGCTGCATCTAGCCCGGGCGAGGCTGGTATGGCTGCCTCTGGTTTGGAAAACTAGTTGCAGGAACCTGGAAGCCAGGTGGCTTTGGATTTCTGTTGCAACTCCCAGAGAAATTTGGATGCTGGCACCATCCCTCATTGTAGATATTACTGTAAGGATCGTTGTGTCTAGCATTGTTGATGAAGTTCACCTGCTCCTGGGGTGTACTGGACTCACGCATGGCCTGGCAGTCCTCCACAGTATGATGGGCGCTCTCGCAGCACTGGCAACGCATTGCCGGCTTCTGCCCCGTCCCTGCCCATTATGATAGATGGCTGAGACCAGTTTAGACACAACCTGCACCAAATCAGAAGAGTGGATGGCTACAGCATGCACACCCCACCCTGGTGCTCATCTCGATCTCCTCGCAGTTCCCCAATCATATCCCTGCTCTGCCATCTCTTTAAAAAGTTGATTCAATTGTGGCGGTGTCTTGGTGAGCATATTCCCGCCGCAAACCGAGTCAATCAGCTGCTTGTTTTCCGGGAAGAGGGCATGGTACAAGGTGCCCACCTTGAAGGCGTCGGTAAATCCATGGTTAGGAAACTTGAGGAAGAGACTGGGGTATCTCTCCCAAGCATCCCGAATGGTCTTATCTTTATCCGGGACAAAGTGGGTGATTTGCTTCTACAGGTCCGCCGTTTTCGACGGAGGATGATAGCGGGTGAGGAACTTGTCCGCCACGTTGGCGAACGTGGTGATTGAGCCTGGAGGTTGAGTGCCGAGCCACTCCTTGGCTTGCCCCTCCAAAGTAAATGGGAAATACCTCAGCTGGATGGAATCGATTGGGACCCCATTGATCTTGATCCCATCGATGAGCTCGTGGAATCGCCTCAGATGTGATCGGGGGAATTCCCCCTCCTTGCCACGGAATACCACCGAGCTGCACGGCATGGTGATGACAGAGGTGCTCACCTCAAAGTTATTTGCTGGAACTTGAGGGTGCTGGATGGGCGACCTCATGTCCGTGGCTCTGGCGGTCCAGTAGTACCCCATGGTCTGCTCCTCGGGAATGACACCATCATTGTTCTGTGGTTCACCCATTTCTTCCTCCTCGATGATTTGCAGCTGTGCTAGAGCCTCCTCCGCAGCCAGTTGCGCCTTTAAAGCCCGCTTGAAGTTCCTACAAGTCTGTTCAAGCTCTTGGTCTAATGGTAGTAAATCTCCCGACTGGCTACGAGTCATGCACTACCTGCACGCAATCAGCAAAAGCAACCCATGAAGGCACACAGGTGGAAGAGAGAAAATGCAGTAAAGAAAATGCTAAAGTAATAAACTTTCACGTTTCCACAATAACCTAGAAGTCCCCGGCAACAGCGCAAAAAACTTGACACGCTAAAACACAACACCAAACTGCGACCAAGTGTAATCGCAGTCCGGAAATGCAGACTAGTGGCAAGTTCTATTTGTCAACCCGGGGTCTAGATCTACTGCCTACTCCGTGATTATCTATTATCTAGCAAACTAAGTCGAGTGATTGTGATTTTAAGTAAAAGCAGTAAGAAATCAGGAAATTGTTCAAAGTTCTTTAGCAAGGGAAGAGTCACTCGGGAATGAGTCCCCCTAGCTCCTTAGTTAGGTCAAGGTTGTAATTACCCTGGGTTGATTAACTGTTGATTAAACTGCGGAAGATCCAACAATAGCTTGGAATCTCTTAAGCTAACCAAGCCCTCTCAGGCAGACTAACTGGCAGGCGACTAACCTTCACCGGGATAGACTTTTGAGGCAATAAACGCATAAATCCACTACTGGAATTGGTTTCCAGTACAAAGCAGTAAATCGATTAACTCTCGGATAACCAATCTACCACTACCGATTGATGAAGCTCTAACAACCTAATCAGATTCTATCTATCTCAGGTTGCAGTAGAAATCAAGAAAAGATGATCAGACTTCAATTGACTCAATGAATAATGCATCAATTGATTAAAATCAATCAGTATATCAATCCAAAGTCATTACAATCAAGAACACATGGAACTAGGGCTCTTCATACCCAAGTGAGAGGGGGTTCTGCTCCAAAGAGAGAGAGAGAGAGAGGAAAACAGAAATCAGAGTAGTCATACTTGTAAAGATGAGGATGATCTGCTTTGGGATATCGATCTTCACTCCTAGGGATGCAATCTGGGCTTCAATGGTGAGAAATCCACTCCAAATAGCTCCTAGGGTTTGTTCTTCACACTTTCTCTTTCTAAAGCTCTGTTTTTTGCTCAAAAACTCGATTCCTCTCCAAAAGACCCGAAATTGGGTTAGAACCCAGAATTTCCCGACTACACGGCCAGGCCACATGACCGTGTAGAAATCCCAGTTGCCCGTGTGGAGGTGAAAATGTCGCGTTTCACTTAAGTGGTTTCATGCACGTCACACGGCGAGAACTGCACGGCCGTGTGAAATCTCGGCCTGCCCGTGCAAAATCTATGTGATTTCCACACGGCCTCAAGGGACCCGGTACACGGCTAGTGTGGTTTGCCCGCGCAAAGGAATTCCACACGGCCACGCCACACAGTCGTGTGGATGCTAGGTCTGGTCGTGTGGTTTCCTCAGCTTCTCGCCAAATGTCCAACCTTCATCCAATCGACCCCGAACTCGTTCCCAAACCTCCTATCACGTACTATTACCTTAAATATCACAAACAAGAACAACCTAGCGTGAAATCGGCCTAAGATACGAGAAATGAGGCTCAAACGGTAAAAGAATGGTGGACAAAAACATGTGTATATATCAAGTCATCAGTCCTCTATATACTTTGCTAACATTCAATAACAACAAGAAAAAAGTTGTACTCAACCTATTTAACAGTGTTCCTAAGATTACAATGTCTTACCTTTTGGACGATAATAATCTAACCTATTCTGACAAAAAAAAAATGACAGCAAACACCTGCATGATCAGGTTATCTAAAAATTGCAACTAAGTTTGGCAGTAACTTTTTAATAATAACACCAACAATTAGACTATATAAAAATGCAGGGGTTAATTGCATGGTTGGTCACTGAGATTACAAAAAACGTTCATGTTTGGTCACTGTAAATATTTAAATCCAATCTTGGTCACTCAATTTAGTTAAATGGTTCAAGTTTGGTCACTCTCCGTCCAACTCCGTTAAATTTGTCTGATGTGGCAGTCAATCCTCAAAGTTGACCGTTAAGTCAGTGATGTGGCAATTAAAAAATAATAAATAAAATCAATTTTAATCTTCTATCATTTCCAACTCATTTTCACAATAAAGTAAAATAAATAAATAAATAAATAAATAATATGAAATTATGATATTTGTAATGGTAGAAGAGGAAACTTTCCTGGAGATTTGTATATTTGTAATGGTAGAAGAGGAAACTTTCCTGGAGATTTGGCCGGTCAAGGAATTCCCGTCGAGCTCAAGGAGATTAACCCTTACTTTCTTTTTTATGGATTTATTTAAACCACCACCACAACTCAACTACCGCTCTCTCGCTCTTCCATCCTTCCCTTCTCTTCTGCTTCTTCTTCTGGGTGCTGTCAGTGTTGCTCTCTCTCTCTCTCTCTCCCTCTCCGTCTCTCTCAGATCCTCCTGCTCGTTTTGCTGTTCTTCTGCCGCTTGGTCCCTCAAATCTCACAAATCCGGATTACTCACGGATTTTCAGGGCTTCAGGCGCTGTAATTTGTTCGCGAGTTTGGTAGTTGAGGAACGATTTGGGGTTCTTGGATCCCGTTTTAGCCTGTTGGGGGAGAATTTCTGAGGAGAGCGAGAGAGGGGTGTCTCAGTTCGACTTCGATTAGCTTCGGAAGAGGAAGGAGAGCGAGTCCGGGATGGGGCCCCGGAGGTTACAGTTGGCGCCCATGCAACAGCTGATGGTAGGAGCTAGGGATGGGAATTACGGCGGATTTGGTTGCGGAGGATGAATGTAGTGGCGGAGCAAGAGCCCCTTTTTAATTTGTAATTATAATATTTTTTTTGTTTTATTTATTTTACTTTATTGTGAAAATGAGTTAGAAATGATAGAAGATTAAAATTTATTTTATTATTATTTTTTGATTGCCACGTCACTGAGTTAATGGTCAACTTTGAGTGTTGACTGCCACATCAGACAAATTTAACGGAGTTGGACGGAGAGTGACCAAACTTGAACCATTTAACTAATTTGAGTGACCATGATTGGATTTAAATATTTACAGTGACCAAACATGAACGTTTTTTGTAATCTCAGTGACCAACCATGCAATTAACCCAACAACCCTTGTCAGTAGGTAAACTAAGACTGGACTAAACTTGAGATTGATTGGCAGTTATGAACAAACATTAGGGAACAAAAAAAGAAAATCCATAGAAGGGAAAAATATCCAACAGATGGGAAAGGAGTGCAGACAAAGAACCATAATATTCTCCACAATTCTAACTGAACAGAAGAGGAAAATCCATAAGAGAAATAACCTAGAAACTGAGTTTCAATAGGAATCTGAATAAAAAGATAAATCTAATGCTAAACTGAAGCTTCAGATGGTGCTCCTTAGGTACAAAAAGGTTTCAGCAACACCACTTCTCCTGCTCAGAGTCGCAATCGGGAGCATGTTCCCTTTTCAGCCCGGTTAAGGTTGTCCCTCCATGGTCCTTAGGACTTGTAGTCTTAGTGAACTACTGCAAGCAAAATTTAGATACAAAGTAGCTTTAAACAATGAAAGTAATTTGGTACCCTATAGCCCAACTGAAGTGAGGTGCAGCTGAAAGTTCATATACCTGAAGTGACTCAGCTTGTGGGTTCATGAAATTGAATTGAGTTAGCTTAAATGTTAGTTTCAGAGTCATGTTGACAATCTATTGGATCTGAGGCGAAATAGGTTCTTTGTTCCTCTAGTTTTATTGGAATAGCACATCAACCATGACTCCAGAAAAACACAGACCTTCATGCTCAAAGATGGCAAACTCAGCTTCTCCGGTATCATCTTCCATTTGGAACTTAACCCTATACCTATGGTAAACATGAAATAAAATTAAAAAAAATCATAAATGCGCATTCCTCATTCATATTCTGAATTAATATACGTATTTGATATCAAAGTCACAAAGTCAAACAACAAAAATGTCCAGAATGCAGGATGTACAAAGCAAGAATCAGATAATCAACTTTACTTGGCTTTAGCAATGGAAGACGTCGTCTTACAGTGGCCACAAAAGTACTCTTCCAATTCCTCTTCCACCTCCCGAAGGCACACAACACAACCCATGTAGCACCAATTAGGATGTACTTTAATCACTTTTCTTCAACCGTGAACACCTTTTCCGGAAGTTAACTCAACAAAAAAAATTACGTTAGGAATTAGACGGGCTGAAAGGCTGCCAATTGTTTAGGAAATACCTTATAGTCTGGTCTTCCATGTTTTTTAAATCATTGAGTTGAGCAATGAAAATCTTTGAAATATCAACAGGTGGGACATCAGCAAGCAAAATAGGTGCATTGAGAGATGTCTCCCTAAAGTGTAAACAAAAGAGATTCATAATGAGCTTGGACAAACATCTTATAACTGGCAGACACAAACCGAAAGCAAGTAATAGCCAAAAAAAGTAGAATTCCCATTATAAGCTAAATAAAAGACTCGTATGAACCTGACCAAGTGCAGTAGTGAATAGGAACAACCCTTTAGGGGGTTGTGATGGTATCCCGCACCTAATCAATTGGATTGGTCATCATGATATCTTATAGGGATGATTGTTTTTCTAATGCAAGTGTAGTATATAGTATCTTATTAACTATTTCTATGACTGTTGCTACAACATAAAGAAGCTTTTTGAAGTTGAAGTTGTTACCTTTTAAACATTGATAGATGATATTATATTTTTCAATAATTTTTTGAACTTAAGTATTTTTTACTACTATTAAATAATTTTTATTTTTGATAAATTTATGGGAAAAAATTTAAGACCATATTTTAAATATTCCAATAGGACCTCCTCCGAATATTATAGACCGGTCTGGGATGGATTAAATAAGTTGAAGAAGATATATGTGCAGATTGCGGGAAAACAACATACCCTATCTTATGTAATAACTAGACCAATTTAGTTTAATCAATCTGATTCCAGCTTGCTGATGATCCAAACAAGAAGCCGCCGTCCACGAATTTTCCCAATAAATCGCTTTCGCTCCAACTAGAAAAATGGCTGGAAGTAAGAATTCCCTGGAGGATATTAATCATCATTAATTGAGAAAACAACCACACGATGTATCACAGTATTACTATTTGTTTTATTCTCTTATCAAGATTCCCTTTGCCTTTGATAAATTATTCATACAAGTAACATCCTGCTGCTATAAAATCACCTTTTACCCCTTCCCCCCTGTTCCGCCCCCCCTAAAAGCTCTGGCTACATCCTACAAACCCACCAGCCATGGCGACTACACCATCCAAACTCCCCTACCTTCCACTCTTTCTCCTCTTCGTCTTCACTAAATCTCAACCAGCATCAGCAATCGCGCCCAGATTCCCTTCCTCCATCCTCCGTTCCCACAACAATTTGCATTCCCCTGCTTTCATTTCAGCATCACTGGACGCCAATCACAATCCGCAGCAGCTCTACAGAGAGGAATTCTTCACCCAGGTGCTGGATCACTTCACTTATACTCCCCAAAGTTACCAAACTTTCCAGCAGAGGTACCTCGTCAACGACACTTACTGGGGCGGCGCCAAGAACAAAGCTCCCATCTTCGTCTACACAGGCAACGAAGGCGGCATCGAATGGTTCGCTCGCAATACCGGCTTCATGTTCGACGTTGCCCCTCACTTCAACGCCCTACTCGTCTTCATCGAGGTAAGCTTCCTTCTCATTCGGCGGACTATATTCTGGCTTGATAGAAAAAGTTCTCAACTTCCCCATCCCTCTGGCTTTCCCAATTCTGCAGCATAGATTCTACGGGAAATCAATGCCCTTTGGTGGAGACGCAAAGAAGGCCTACAAGGACGCCACCACGCTGGGATACTTAAGCTCTACTCAGGCGCTAGCCGATTTCGCCACGCTCATTGTTGACCTGAAGAAGAACCTTTCAGCGGTTGATTCTCCTGTTGTGGTCTTCGGCGGATCCTACGGCGGAAGTAATTCAGTTGCTTTTGTCAATTGAGGTTTTGATTTGGATAATGGGTTAGTCAATAGATCATTGTGTTTATGGTTTATTAACCTGGGGGAATCGAATGGAATGGCTGGTCGCAGTGCTGGCAGCGTGGTTCAGGCTCAAGTATCCGCATGTGGCCATAGGAGCATTGGCGTCTTCTGCACCAATCCTCGACTTCGATGATCTAACCTCCCCATACAGCTTCGCCTCCATAGTCACTCATGACTTCAGGGTTTGTCCTCTTTCTTCTTCCCTCCCCTGCTCTTTTAAATGTTGGCTGAGCTCTCCCGAAAAGACAATATGGGCGGCCGCTGCAGAGGCCGTGGATGTAGCCATTTCCCACCGCAAGCTTCCAAATTTCCCTCCTGCGTCTCGCATTCATTGT
The DNA here is from genome assembly GCA_946122785.1 of Linum tenue. Classification (NCBI taxonomy): domain Eukaryota; kingdom Viridiplantae; phylum Streptophyta; class Magnoliopsida; order Malpighiales; family Linaceae; genus Linum; species Linum tenue. The sequence continues at coordinate 51,329,171 of CAMGYJ010000008.1, read as the reverse complement.
TCCCTACAGGACAAACAGCAGTACAAAGACAACTCTCTGCCGTAGTTTAATTCACATTCATTGCAATCGGCCCAAAGAGTGAAAGGGAAGACCGAGATTACCTTGGCGTTCTAATTTGTGATTAACTGCTTGATACGCAGAGTGAGAGCGAGAGCTGCTACAGGGTGATTAAGGAATCATATGATTTGATTACCCACACGGCAACGCAACCAGGAGGAGTCGAGAAGCTCCGCAGCTCCTTTCACCTATGCAAGTAAAGTAGCACCACACGCAAAAAATTAGCTCATTCAGGCATTTCGTCGAGCAGTTTGTGATCAAGTTGCAATGCGCAAGTGACTGGGTCGAATTTCTCTTTGTTGGTTGATGATGATGATTTTTCAGGAAGGAGGATGTGGACTCCCTGTCGGGTTGGCTAGACACTGCATGGATATACACCGCCATGACTGATTATCCAACACCTTCGAATTTTCTGCAACCAATGCCAGCTTATCCGGTGCGAGAGATGTGCCGGGCGATGGATGATCCGAAGACCGGCAACGATTCCTTCGCCAAGCTCTTCGCCGCCGCTAGCGTCTATTATAACCACAGCGGAACCGCGCCCGCTTGTTTCGGTTTTGGCGACGATTATTATTCTGAGGAGCTCGGAGCCAACGGATGGAATTGGCAGGTACGCATTACAGATTCCCTCGTTCTTAGCTTCACGCCTTTTGAATTGAATCAAGTTTCTACCCAAAAAAAATAATAATAAATTGAATCTAGTCTCTTGCCTCTTGACACTTCTAGAGACAAAACAACTAATTCACGCCTATTTATTTATTCGACAGTTGACGAGTAACCTTTTTCTTTTTGTCCTATCTTAATTATATTTACTAATATTACACAATTTCATCAATCTTGGAGGTGAGTTTTTTTACGCACCATCGCAATTTTAATTAATTACATTTGCGATACAACATACTGTTCTTAGATAACATTGTAAAGAAATTGATATAAGATAAATAATTAATCTTATACCAACAATTAGTTAATTCGTGCAGATAATTTCAATATTTTACACATTTTGTATTTGATTCACGGTAGGTTGCATAAACTTTTTGTTCTAATCAAAATGCTGTTAGAAGTAATCTTCAAAATTGATAATTTTGGCCCTTTTTTTAATTCTAATAATTTTCTCCCTTATTAACTGCCTTGCTGTTCTCATAGAGAGATTGGAGAATGGAGATGTCAAAAAAGAAATAGAAAGAAGTAAAGAAGGAATATCGCGCGATTAAAATGCTAGGCTGCCACTGCCATATGTTACACAGATACTATTCATCAGCGACATAAAGTTGAACAATAATATTCTTTTTTTCGGAGCACTTCTACTATGCTTTAAAATATTGATGATTTAATGTACAATTTGAAGTGTACAAGTCAAATGTATAAGTTTTGGTTATATTATTATACAACTTTACAACTTAAAGTTGTACCGTCACATAAATGAAAAAGTTCAAGTTGTATTATAAAAAAAATTGTACAAAATTGTATAGGTACAATCTAAAGTTATATAATAATCTTAAATATATAACTTCAAGGTGTACCATAAAAATAAAAACTTATATCACCAATACTATATATAGAATTATAAAATTCGGTAAAGATGTGTCAAATAGTTTGTTAGAGTTGGAAAATGGGTTGGTGACGGTGAGAGATCACATGGGTGACACTCACGCAGCAACAGCATAGGGGAAATCATTAAAACCCACTTTCCTTGTATTGTAATCCCGTCTGAAACCCCTGAGAATGGCTTAATTAAGATAGGAGTCACGGCACGAAGAAAGGAAAACAGAGCATCTTTCTTCCACATGCTCAAATTTAATTTGTTTCTTTGTTTCTTTCTTTCTGATAATGTGTAGTTAGTTAGCATATTTGGGATTGGAACCTCCACAATTTTGGTTCCAAGCTTTGACCTTGACCAAATTCCAATCTTAACGGGTCATAATAGAGAAAACCAAAACGTCCTTTTCACCTATTATTATTTGGTTTGGACCACCCAAATAATGAGTACAAGTCGAGGCAGAATAATGTATAAAATTTACTGCCTGGGCTTTGGAATTCAAATTCGTGCTTTTACTGCGAGCAATGAGACATGAGCTTGCTAGTTAAAGAAAATAATAATAACAAGTAGAGCATGAACTGATGGGTGGGCACGGGCACGGGCACGGGCAGGCATGCACAGAGATGGTGATGCCACAAGGAGCAAGCGACGAGGAAAGCATGTTCCCAGTCTCAGCCTGGAGCTTTGATAACAGCTCCTGCGACCCAATCTACAACATCTCCCCCCGCCCCCACTGGATCACCACTCACTTCGGCGGCCATGTAATTCTTTCTTTCTTTCTTTCTTTCTTTCTTTTTCTTTTTCAGCAGCCAGCCCAGGCATGCCCAATTAATTAATTAATTAATTAATTAATGGGTTTCGATTTAAGCAGAAAATAGAGCAAGTGCTGAGGAGGTTCGGCAGCAACATCATCTTCTTCAATGGCTTAAGAGATCCTTGGAGCGGCGGAGGGTACGTACCTATGGAATTAGTTAACTATAAATCATCTCAACTAACTAACTCAGTTTCTTGTGGTGCTTCTAATTAACCATTATGATTGTGGGGTTTGACAGGGTGCTGCACAACATCTCCAGCACCATAGTCGCCATTGTAGCAGAAAAAGGTGAGAGCTTGTTTTGATTCTCTGGGATTAATTATACTATTGTTATTACGCTGTCTAATCTCCAGCTAGTGTTGAGTATTGTGTGTTTAATTTAATCAATTGTGTAAGAAAGAAAGAATCATGACCAATGTTTGAGGCGGCTACACTACACGTGGCAAGCACAGGTGCTCACCATGTGGATCTCAGGTCCGCGACGAGGGAAGATCCAGAATGGCTTCGAGACGTGAGGAGATCAGAGATCCGAATCATTGGCAGGTGGCTGGCCCGGTACTATCATCACTTGCCTCATCCTCGGCCCAACCATAATAAGAGGAGGCCCAGAGTCCATGTCTATTAGGTTGTGGATAAGATGGAGAATTGGGTTGGTCTGATTAGAGTAGTAATATTGGCCAATGTTTATCAGTACGGGTCACTCTGATAAGCCCAAACGTAGCCCACATCCATTTGTCACGGCAATTTAAGGAGAATTGAAGCGGACAACAAAATATGATTTTCATATAATTATTTACTAGCGCTGGGCTCGACTCGTTGGCCGAGGAACTTTAGCATGACCCTATCATTTAGTACTTTTCACATAATATGCATAATGAAATCGGAGCATGAAACCAAAGGATATTCCTCGGATGGATTTGAAAGTATCGATTAAGAGATTGTTCCAATAATAATTTTCTTTGGGAGGAAACACCGCATGAGATATTGCTATAAAATTGATACATACAAATGAGATGTCACACTATGAGTAATCAACAATACTATGCTAGAGAATAATTTGCCTTCTTGGCGATTACTATACCACATGCAAATTTGAGATGAAGACTCAAATGATGCAGACATGACATTGCAAAAGTCACAACAATTACATTACTAGTCAATGTAAGTTTGACCGCTATAAACCCATACATTGGTAAGTTTTAAACCTATTCAATGCCATCAAAATGTTGGAATGAATGCTACAAAATTCACAAAATTGTGGCTCCTTGTCATTGGAAGTGTACGACAATTCTATGGAACCGTGACATCACCGGTGCTGTCATTATCTCTGACCGGTTAAGATCATTGGGATTGGCATTTACTATGTGGGTCTGGTTTAATAATTAAATTAAATAAAATTTAAATTAAAAAGGTTAAAAAGCAAAAGCAAAGAAAGGCAGCTTCCTTTCTCTTCCACTCCTTTGTTCTCTGCTTGGTCATTCCGGCTTCCACTGTGATGTAAGGCCGACTCCATCGAAGTTGCATCGACAATCCTTCCACCGCAAATCCGCATTTGTTGTTGCCGTCGATCGAACCATCACCACAAAAATACGGAACCCTTTGTCAGTGAAATTCACCATCGTCATCGGCCTCGTCGTCGCAGTCTGGTTATCGCCAGAATAATCGTCTTTGCCACTGATCGGCTATCAGGAGATATTTCAAGTTATCGTCAAGACTCAAACCGGCGACCATGAATGTCAAAGTGGATCGACAAGGTTTAGAGGAAATCATCATCATCAAGCTTAGTTTAATGTCAATGTTTGTTTTAGACTTTAGTTTTGAATTAATGTTTTATCTTTGTAGTCTCCAAATGCTAGCTTGCACATGTTGTCTTGTAGTGCAAAGCTTTTGCCTATTTAAACCCAAGTATGAATGAGAAACACCCAAGACCTTAGGGTTTCATTTTCCCCCAACTCAACTTTGTTGTTATGGTATCAGAGCCTCTAGATCCAAGAAAACCCTAAACACTTTCCACCCACCAAAAATAAGGACCATGTCCAAGATCTGAAAATTTCAGATCATAAACCCTAAAAAAATCAAAAACATTTCTTCTCTATTACATCTCTTCTCCCACATCCAAACCCACTGTTTACTTCCTTTTCACAAAACCAATCCCACTACATTCCGCCCCATAGATCCCCATCTTTCTCATTTCCCAGATCAAAACCCCAAAATCTCAAAATCAAAAACCCATTCTTCACCAATCCTGCATCGTCTCCCTTTTTTTTTTCCCACCCAGAAAATCAAAAACCATCCAAAATACCCAAATCCATTCTCCCTCAAACCTAATGTCCAAACCCATTCACCACCCAAATCACAAATCCACTCCACAACTGCAGATCTGACGTTAGTTTTACTCTCCGGCGACCACGACCATGGCGACTTCTCTGTTCTCGTCGCTCTCTGCTCCGACGACAGAGTTCTCAGACCCGACTGCAGCCAATCAACCTCCGCCTGGATCGACGTCTTCTATTTCGTCATCTTCAACCCGCCAAAGAGGCGAGGACAACACGATGAAGCCACTGTGTCGAGCATACCGGCCGCCGCTCTGTTCTGCTCCAAATCAGCTATCCGGAGGTTCGCTGTCATCGACCTCCTTTCCCTCAACAGCCATCTTCAACGATATGGCCAAGACAAGCCCAACGGAGGAGAATCCATCCCCGCTGGCCAAGTCGGACGAAGAAGAAGAGAAAAGCAGATCCGACGACTCAAAACTGGAATCTTGTTCTAGTCGATCTTCTCTGTTGGTTTCCATCTTTCAGCTAAAGCCTGTCACTAAGTTCACCGGGAGGAAATCAGGCGTCGCTGTTCTCTCCCCTAAAGTGAGTCATTTCACCAAGCAAGCAGTGGGTTCCGAGAGTTTGAGGCAGAGGATGCGTACAGAGCACAATGAAAGGTATTTCACAGTCAAAAGAAAATACCCAGAAGAGGAAGGTGAGTTTCTTGAAACTGAAACTACAGAGAACAATATTGTGGGTCTTGAACAAGAGACTGAACTGCATTCGTCCATTACTGTGTGCCAAATGGAAGATTTTCAAGCTGTGTTTGAGCATATTTTGTTTGAGAATGTGATTGAAGTTGAGAAGATTGATCAGATTGTCCATATTGGGTGGTTGGAGGAAATGTCCAAGAGACAAGAGTGTCAAGTCTCTTGCTGATTCTCAACAAAGAAGAAGCTGCAAGTTTCAGCAGCAACAAAAAAAAAAAAAAAAAAAAAAACAAATGATGTTCTTCTTTCACCAAAGAGAAGAGAGTGGCAGCAGCCACATTTGCAGCAGAGGGAAGACGCCTAAAAAGGGCTCCCCTGTTGAGTTTGAAGTAATTCTCTTTGGAATGCTAGCTAGCTCAAAATCAGCAGCAGCATATCATCATCAAGTCAAAGTAGAGGGAAGTAGCCAACAATGCACTCCCTTGTTGATTTTAGTTCTTTTTCGGATGGAATGCTAGCTAGCAAATCAGCAGCAGCATATCCGGCCCATATTTCGGATGGAATGTTAGCTAGCAAAATCAGCAGCAACATATCCGGACCACTTTGAAGATCCATCTAAAGCAGAAAAGCTGAAGATGAGAAAGTTCAGCCAGCTAGCCATGATGCAGCGGCAATTTCATTTGAAGATCATCGGAGTGCTTGCTAGCCAAAAAAAAGCAGCAGCATATCCTATCAAAAATCTGGAGAAACTGAAGCTATCTAGCTGAAGTTGGGGGTTGAGGAGTTGAAGAAGAATACCGGAAAGCTAGCTAGCTACAAATGCAGCGGCTTATCCGAGTTCAATTGGAGAAACTCAAGCTACAAAGCTGAGTTGGGGGTTGAGTAGTTGAAGAAGAAGAAGAAGAAGAAGAAGAAGAGAAGAGAAGAAGAAGAGAAGAAGAAGAAGAAGAAGATGGGATGCCAACTAGCCAAAGATGCAGTGGTATCACTAGTTGAAGAAGAAGATTTCAGCTAGCTAGCCACAGATGCAGCAGCTTTTCAGAAGATGTTTGGGAAGTTAGCTAGCAAGATGCAGCAGCTTCACCATTTGAAGTTTCAAGGGAAGTTAGCTAGCCAACAGTGCAGCAACATTCTCATTCCAAAGTCAAGACTGTATTCTCTCCAAGCTTGGTGTGCACATTCTGTGCTCACCCGCTTGCGGGGGGGTATCAGGAGATATTTCAAGTTATCGTCAAGACTCAAACCGGCGACCATGAATGTCAAAGTGGATCGACAAGGTTTAGAGGAAATCATCATCATCAAGCTTAGTTTAATGTCAATGTTTGTTTTAGACTTTAGTTTGAATTAATGTTTTATCTTTGTAGTCTCCAAATGCTAGCTTGCACATGTTGTCTTGTAGTGCAAAGCTTTTGCCTATTTAAACCCAAGTATGAATGAGAAACACCCAAGACCTTAGGGTTTCATTTTCCCCCAACTCAACTTTGTTGTTATCGGCCATCACCCATGACGCGACCCCCGCCAGTCAAAATCACCATCATCATCTAGGGAGTGAGAAGATGATTATATCCAGATTCAACTAATTTTGCCTAATCTTTCAATTGTTCCCCTCTCTAGCTAATTCGTGCTCCTCCCCCTCGTTTTAATCACCGCCGATTTCAATTTCCCCATCCGATTTGCCATGACTACTCAAATCCCAAACCACCGTCGGCAAAAAACACGACCGTCATCAGCCCCGTTCTCGCTACCCAGTCATTCCCAACATAGTCTCTGTCGTGGCAATCGACACCATGATCGCCGTTGCGCTATCAGATCATTTTGTGTGTCTGTGTTCACCAACCCTTTCCGTCGGCGATCAACAGAATACATACTGTATTTTTCGTTTTCCTTAGGAAACTTTTCGGCAGGGCAGGGTGCTTGGAACGAGAAGTAAAATAAGTTGAACCAGGTTCAACCTACTCTGGTTAATTATTTGTTATCATCAATGGTTCTCATTAAACATGTTAAATACAACGGTTAACAAGCTAGCGGCACTAGTGCTGGCACGGTACTACAGACTTTGCCATGGAAGTGCAACCGCTGTATAAATATATTTTTGTCATAAGCTGTAAATATATTCAATCCAATAGTGAGTTTCAAACATATTTGGTGAATACAATTTATTAATCAAACATTTCAAATTTTTTAATTATTAGTCTAACCTTTTAAAATACAAAATATTAGTCAAATCTTTTGTAATGCATAAAAATATTAGTCATTTGTCTGACACCGTTAGTAGTTTTTTAAAATGTTTCTTAGTTAAAATTTTAAAATTTTGAGAATGTTGACCGCCGACCACGTTCTTCTTCAAAGTCAATATCATGTTGTCAAGTCAATATTAGTAACAAAAATTTTATATATTTTGTAGATATTTTTTTATGATGTTTGTAAAAATTTTAATTGCCACATCATCAATATCACGTTTATAGATAATATTTGATTGTCACTGATAGGGCAAAAGCGTAATGCCTCAATCCTATCTCGTAGTAAAACCGGAAAGTCCGGGTATTTTCTCTCAAAGACTGGTACAACCTTATATTCTATCAATTTATAGAGCAAACTGTAGGTGAAAATGGTTTAATTGGTGAAACTATTATCTAATAGCAAAATAATTAAACAAAACAAGCAAATTAAAGTTGTTGGGAGAAATCAATGGAGAAAGCTCTAGGAGAAACACCGGGACTCGCTACCTATCATATCCAAATTAATTCACCTATTCCAATAAGTTTAATCCAATTCTCTACAGTCAGGATATCACTAATGTGCTAGCTATCCCAGTCGGGAATTACTACGTAGTAAATAATTAAATCAAATCTTACTGTTGTAGCCCAATGACTTAATTATTTATTCTGAAGATCGATATCCTATTTAAGACCGCATAACACCTTATTTAATCTACTGTCGCTTTGATAAGTTGCTATGTGACATGAAATATGTTCAGTTATTAGGGTTTCACTGTCGCTAATACCCTAATTAACAACAAATCAATGTATTGGTGGCCAGTCAACACAAAGCATTAAGCAATTCCATGCAATAGAGATTGGAAGAAAAGAAATACGAATCAATCCATCAAATCTATAAATAGCTACATCCTATGATGTTTCTCCCAGAAATTGGGATTTAGTCCATGACGAAAATAAAGCACTCAATCATGTTTATAATAATCATGTCACGAATCAAAACAAAAGAAAAAGAGTATTAACATTTTCTTCCCGCTGCTCTGATCGCGATCCCCGCAAAGCTTCTCCGTGCGACGCTGTGCTGCTTCTCCCCCAGTGGCGGATCCAGGGCTGGGCCAACCCAGGCCCCGGCCCAGCCCTCCTTCGGATCTAAAGTTAGTTTAGTGCTTATAAAATTTTTCGATTTAGGTATTTGGCTCAATGCTATTTAAATTCCTGTCTAGTTTTATTTGATAATAGGATTTTGTGTAACTAGAAAAATGGTTCAGATGAACATATCCAAACCATTACTCTAAATTTATACTAAATTTTTTATAGCCTCAATGACTTTATTTGAAAAAAGACATGAAAACCTAAAAGTGTAAGTTTCATTAAAATAAAAAATAAAAACTCTAAACTAAAGCACACCCTTCCTTGAAAAATTCAAAAAAATTTCCAATCCCCCCAAAACAAAACAAGAACGAGGAGATGAGCATACCCAAAATGGATTTCTCCGCCAACCCGTCGTGCTAGTTTTCTTTCCATTCTTTTGATTAAGAAAATATTTACAAACTTCCTGAGCCATCAGCCTCAATTGAGTGGAGCACTAGATTCTAACCGTCTTTCTGATGTTTTGATGAAGAAAATATTTACAAACTTGCTCAAGAGTTTAGCCTCGAGACTTTGAATGCTATGAGATGCATTCTTTGGAGAATGCACTACTCATGTGAGGAAGATGAAGTTTCTTCTCTTGCAAAATTATTAGAGAAGTTGGAGGAAACAGGGATGTACACATAATACAAATTGATTTCTCGGTTGATTTGTCTAGTGTTACCTAGCCGTTTCAACAACTACTATGGAGAGAATATTTTGAGCAATGGAACATGAACATTGATTTGTGCAACAAAATGAGCGACGAATTTCACGTTGACTACTTAGCTATTTTCTTTGAAAAGAGTATATTATAAGTATGAATGGAGATTATATTATTGATGAATTTGCTAAATTAAAAGACTTTCTTGTACAATTGACATCTTAATGAAAACTATATTATTATATATTTTTGTTTATAGTATCTAATATTCTATTCAAATGCGGCCCAGTGTTTTCATATATCCTGGATCCGCCGCTATTCTCCCCGCTACTGCTCGCTCGGCCAAAAAGAATTATCGTCCGGTCCAATTAATTCTCCCACCGGTCCGCGCGAAGCTGCTTTATTCCCCCAATTAAAATCCCCCAATTCCTTATTTGCCCGGTCCAAGTAATCCCCCCTGGGCAGTTCGCTCTTTACTACAGGACAATGGAGATGGGCACTTATTTTTTCATAGATAGATCGTAATAGATAGTGTATTACAGTGCAGTGAAAATGAATGAGCGGTAGTCAACCAAAAGGGTTGCTACCGATGCAAGGGCTGTTTGTGCCACGCGATGGGCAGCCCTGTTAGTACTACTAAGAGCAAAAACAAAAGAAACAAATGCAAAAAAGGTCTTCAAGCATTGCTCCACCTCGATCATGATCGACATCATTCTCCATTGCTCATCGTATGACCAATTAGGATGCACCACAAAACATATAGCAGAGTAGCACGATTAGGGTTCCATAACATTTTTTTGCTGACCATTAAAAATAAGAAAATAAATAAAGAAATAAAAGATTTGGAAACTGAAAACGTGCCTGCCAAGAGTTGTAACTGCACCAAAAAGAAACCGCAACGCAGTAACAAAGTCGGAAAGACTCGCCGTCCACCGGTGCGAGTCACCGTAGGAGCCCGGACCGCCACTCGTTAAAAACCCCTACAAAAGATAAGATATACGGGAAGGATTTCAAGGATAGAGTCAAATACAGGATTGACGCACGATAGCGTGGCGCAGGAATCTGCTGGATCGCACGACGGCGAGAAAGAGGGAGAAACATATCCAGAGGGTAGCCAGAACACGTTGCTTTCCCGCTGCTTCCTTTCCCTCTCATGCATGATCAAAACTCAAAGTAACCGTCACTGCTCCGGAATTGTAACCGGTGGTGCTTTTGAAGGTTGTCGTCGTAACCGGTAGATTCACCCGCCACATCTCATTCCTCTGTGGCATTCTGCACTCTATTGGCCTCCGCCTTCCGCGAGTTATTTTTCCCCTCAATCTATTCTCTGAAATCGCGCCAAATCAGAAGGCCGCACGCCAAGCCGGGAGGTCGGGCCGTTCTTCCAGCCTGAAACTGCAAATCCCCGTGAGTCTCGTTGTCTTCTTTCTTACGGTCTCGTCTCGCTCGGGAATCAACAAATCAGGGGAGCGACTTCCAAACCGCCATTATGCACATCTCAAGGTAAATTCTCCTTTCTTCCCCCGCCGGAATGGTTATTTGCGTTGCGTGACTAAAATATTAGTGAAATTTTGTGAAATGCAAGCATATTATCATTTACGCCAATGGAGATGGGCACTTTAATTCCAAGAATGGCCAAAAAAAAAAAAAAAAACCAGCTGAATTTCGTGTCCCACTCCACAGTTTGTCAGGAGAAAAGAATGGGCTTGGCCCATTTGCTTGTATAAACCCGCTCCAAGTAATTCTTGTAGCTGTCAAGCCTCCATTTAGGCGCTTTCTGTTTTGCTGGTACTCTTCGCCATTTGTTTGTTCTTTCATATGTTCTTGTTTTTTTAGCCTAGCATATACAAAAATTCTAACACATAATGGTAATGGCTTTGCAACACTTCCATAGTCAATTCGCCTTCAAACAAGCATTATATGTCTCAAACATATCATGAAATAATCACATTAAAAACACAAAATCAATATGTTTTCAACAATTATCAGTCACGTATTAAGAACTTAATGTAATTGAATGGTCAGTGACTAACGATGAAATAAGGTTTAAAGCGAGTGATCAATAAGGAATATATTTTTGTTTGTGTGATAAATGTGGAAAATTTTAATAGACCGAGTGACCAAACATATAATTTTTTCCTATTTTCTTACTTTTTGGTAATTAGCGATTTTTATTTGGTTGTATCTTCTTCGTTTTTAACTTAGCTTTTGAATTTTTTTGCACAGATGCATAACAAACTATTGAATTCCACATACCTTTTAGAATATTTTGGGACCAAATATATCATTCTTTCCCACCTTATACCATAGTGGTAGATGGTGGTGGAGAGTGGTAGATGGTTTTTACTATATTTTTACTATCATTTATACAACAATTCTGCACTTCAAACATTATGTACTATAAATTTTTTACCGTCATGGCATCTAGCTGTAAAATATAATTTTATGTTTTATACTAAAATATATTAAAGTGTATGTCAGATTACCATTCATATATTTCGCGAAAAAATTAAATTTAGAATTAAAATAATAATAAATAGTAACACCCTAGCCCGACCGAGCACTACTTTTATTAAATTGCCCTTGAGAAATCAAAATTTATTCAAAGCGAAAGGAATACTTAAAATATCATAAAATAATTTGAATTCACTGTAGGAAATCTCTCTTAACAAAATCATAGATGAGCATAAGTCTCAAGCCTACAAATAAAAATTACATAAGTGAAGGTGGTTCACTTGGAAGCTTTTGCAATCACTAACCCTTGTGACGATGACATTTCTAGCAACAACTTTAACGTGGTTTTCGCCGAACCGTGCGTGTTGGCGACTTGAGTGGTGTCGCTGGTTGTAGTTTTCAGATGATGTTCGTCTACTTTGATCAAGGGCAAGAGTGGTATAATGGTTATGGTGAATGGAGCGTCGGATCCATTGGCGTAGCCAAACTTTATGGAGATTGGGGTCCTAAAAAAATTAATGATGAAAAGCTATACTTTTTTTTACAAGATCGATAAATGAAACACAAAATTTAAGGTTTTACTAATATGATACATTTGTTTGTTTCTACAATGAACCACGACGTGATTTCATATTTTGAAAACACTATACAACACATTCAGGGTCTACACTATTGAGCACATCCTTTTCTATATACCCTACCAACCAATCATTCAACCATTCATCACTTAATCGATTCCAAAACTTGTTCTTGATTTAGTTCATAGCTGAGAATGATCTCTCCACACTAGCAGTTGGAACAGGCAAAATAAGTATCAGCTTGATAAGCAAATAAACTAAAGGATAATAGACATGCTTATCTGTTTCCACCATCTTTATGACCAACTCATTTGCTCCTTTCAAGCCTTTGAACCTCTCATCCTTTTGCACATCCGAGATAAATGAATCCAGTTGAACTCGAAGAGAGTTGGACTCTTGGGAACTGAATTCATTGGGATAAAATCTAGCAAGATGGACAACCTTCTCAAGATCAAAAGAAGCAAATGACTTGTAGGGGCATAAGCAAGTCATACACGACATCAGCTGAGAATTAGCCTCATTAAATCGGCTATTGAGCTCTTGCAATTGCATATCTATAGTTGTGTAGAAGAAGTCAACTTGATAATAATGTATATTTGTAACTTGTTGACCCCTTATTCTAGATCTTCCAGGAGGAACATACTGATCATTCATGCTAGGAACATTATTACCTTCTTGAGCACAAAATGAAACCACTGAAGCAAGTAGAGAATCCCATTTGTTGTCCCTCATAAGTTGCAATTTGTGCTTTGCTACACCAACAAGGTGCATTGCATTAAGTTCTTACATGAGAACTTAGCTTAAATTGGTGGATGATACTTCCACTCTTTGAAATTTATTCTTAAAACTCGAATCTCAACTTAAATATTTTACTGACACTGGGATCCCTCACTAGCTAGTCTGGTTGCCAACTCATACGTATGATAGCCCATCCAGGCTTTCCTTAAACTTAAACTTATCGCGGAAGGCTCTTCTTCCACGATTCTCAAGCGCATAACTGCTACTCATCTTAAAAGTCTCAAGAGCATAACTGCTGCTCATCTCAAAATCTCAAATGGCAACGGACTGGCGCTGGTGACTAAAACTCTTAAAACGGTTTCACCTTCTTGAAGGCGAGGTACGCCTTAAAAGCAAAGCGTGTTCTTAAACTTCCACTTACCTATAAATAAAGCACAGATTATAATATGTATAACTGGAATCATAAATTACACGCAATCACATGCATCATATAAACACACAAAGACAAGTATAGCACATAGCAGTCAATCTCTAAAACTGAAATACTGTAAGGCATAGAATTTACCCCCTATACACTCACCTCTCAAGTGTCGATACTTTAATTCGTTGGACGCGGAGATCCTTAACTTGATCTCTTCCTTAATCCTATCAATCGAGATTAATTACCCTTAGTCGGTATTCCGTAGAGTTTCCGTCCTCCTAACTTAGTCCCAAAATTCTTTAAAAATGGCCTTGAACTTCTTGAAATAATTTTCACAAATACTGTGATTTTCCCCAAATTTTACAAAGACTTGATATACTACAGTCAGCTCAAAACTCTAATAAATAAATCTCATAAATTTCTCCTAATATTTTACTTCCTTAGTACTCTAAATTCCGACTTATAATACCTCTAAACATGAACCAAAATTATTGAGTAAAATTTACACCTTAATAACCCCTTCTACTTATTCAATTTTATCAATAAGGAACTTTAGATCTATACTAACAGCATCGAAAATTCTCGATTTTAATTTTTAACACGTGAAACCAAAATTCTAATGTTTCAAAAAATTGGCGAACTAATAAAAATAACTCATATGGTAATTAAATAAATTAAACCCTTGATCATTTTAATTTTTAAAATTAACAAAACGACTCCAGAAAATTCCAGAAAATTTCTGGACAACCCTACTGGCTTCTAGCTACTAGGACAATTTCCAAATCTGACTAAAAAGCTCGCAAACTATTTTAGTTTATCAACAATGTTTTTCTAACTATTTTTATAAATAGGAAAACTGGTTCAAAAATTCTCGGATTAATACCCAACCATCATCTTGATTTTATACTATTTATAAAATTATCAACTCACGAAAAAATATACTAAAATCATAATCTTGATAAAATACAATTTTTGGCCCATTGTCAATTTTGAAAACAGTAGGGACTAAGCTGCTTGAACTGCTAATAATGGGGAATAATCTGGATATTTTTTTGCAGACTGAAACGGAATTACCATCACAGTATTTATAATTTTTGAATTTACGAAATACCTGATGATCAGATTCACGTCCCTAACTCTCGGGACTCGTATCTCACTCGTCCGACGTCGAAATTCAATTCCGTCAAAATCGGGACGCTCCTGGTATCGTCCTCTTCCCGATGATGCCAAGGTTTCAGAGTTTGGTTGAGGTCAATTACGCCGGTGCCGTTAACGTAACTTTCCAATGTGTCACACACACCTTGCCGGCAACACAATCCGATTAGCCATACCTAGGAATCTAAACTCGAAACCAGAACCAAACCATCGTTCCTTACCTCTAGAGAATTTTTCGTCGAGCGAGGGACAACGGTGAGACAAGGAACGGTCGACGGTTCGGGGCGGGACGAGAGTCTAAGGCTGTTGCTGTGACTTTGATGGCCGACGGTGAGGAAGGCTAGCGTCGTCCACTGCTGCTGGTCGCCGCTGGGTCGGGGGAGAGGGGCTGATGCTTTCGCGTTACTAGGGAGAGCGGCGATGGTTGCTGTTGCTAGCGTTAGAGGAGGGCGGCGAGTGGATGGTACGGGATGGTTTTTTTTTGTTCTACGTGTGTGTGTATATATATATATATATATGTACGTATGTATTAGGTTTAGGATTGGGGAGGGTTTAAAATTTCTTTTTCCTTCTCTGATGGTGGACAAGTGGAGAATGGGGGAAAATTAATAATAATAACAATAATAATAATAATAATAGTAATGTTATTATTATCATTACCATTATTATTATAATTTTTAATCTACGGTCCAAACGGAATTTGAAAGAGTAATCACTTGTACGATGTAATGCTGTATTTGAAGGAACGACGCTAGTTGGGATATAACATTTCCCTCCCCCTTAAGAAATTTTGACCTCGAAATTTTTGGCTGGACAGAGTTGTTAGCTATGGTGGAAAATAAATGCATCACTGGTTCTATTTTTGAATACCAAGTAACAAGAATTAAATGAGAAAGTACAAAGAGAGTCACCAACCACTGATCTAAGCACCGTTAAACAACTCTGGGTACTTCTCTCTCATGCTACTCTCGGTCTCCCAAGTTGCAGCCTCGCTGCCCTGGTTCCTCCATATAACCTTTACCATGGCAATCTTCTTCCTCCTCAACTCCTTTTCCTGCCTATCCACAATATGGATTGATACCTCCTCATAGGTCAAATCATCTTCCAACTGGATGTCCTCGTGTCTGATCACATGCTTCGGGTTGGATCGATACGCCCTTAGCATGCTGACATGGAAAATGTCTTGAATCCTAGATAGGCTAGGAGGTAAGGCAAATCGATAGGCTAAGGGTCCAATGTGCTCCAACACCTCATATGAGCCGATATACCTCGGACTAAGCTTTCCCTTCTTACCAAATCTCATCACTCCCTTCCAAGGGGACACCCTTAGGAATACCATATCACCCACTTCATAACTTCGTGGGTTCCCTGGCCTCTCAACATTACTCTTCTGCCGGTCCTGAGCCGCCTTCAAGTTCCGGAGAATAACCTCCACTGCCTTCTGTACCATCTCCGGACCCTCTAGTTGTCGCACGCCCTCTGCATCCCAGTACAATGGTGTACGACACTTCCTCCCATACAATACCTCATATGGAGCTGCTTGTATCGAGCTGTGATACTAGTTGTTTAATCAAACTCCATTAGAGGCAAATGCTCGTCCCAAGATCCTTCCATGGTCAAGACACACGCCCTCAGCAGGTCTTCCAGTGTTTGAATCGTCCTCTCTGACTGCCCATCCGTCTAGGGGTGGTATGCAGTAGTGAAGTGAACTTTAGTGCCCATTGACTTTTGAAGACTCACCCAGAATCGTGCCGTGAATCTAGGGTCGCGATCATACACGATACTATGTGGAACTCTATGCAATCTCAATATCTCCCTCACATACAACCTAGCCAGCTCCTCCAACCCTGGCTTGAACTTGATGGGTATAAAATGAGCCACCTTCGAGAAGCGATCCACAATCACCCATACTCCATCAATTCCCCTTGGTGTCCTTGGTAAACCGTACACAAAATCCATGGTGATATTCTCCCAGGTCCACTGCGGGATCTCCAACGGTAGGTGCTCTATGACTTGAGCTTGATGTTCAGCCTTGATCATTTGGCACTCCAAGCATTGGTAGACATGTGCAGCTACCTCCTTCTTCAACCCTGGCCACCAGAAATGCTCCTTGAGGGTATGATACATCTTAGTAGCCCCAGGGTGCATCGCATAAGGTGCAGAGTGAGCCTCGTCTAGAATATCCTTCCTGAGCTTGTCAACATCTGGGACACATAGCCTTCCTTGATACATCAGTACCCCATCTACCAGTTCAAATTTAGTGTCCTTCCCTTCTAACACTTGCTTCTTGTACTTCTCTAATTCCAAATCTTCATTATGCTTCTCCTTGATTCGTTCCTGCAGCATAGGACGAATTTTCAAAGTTGCTAACAACTTTGTCACCTCCTCTAGCTCCAACTACACATTCATGTCTCTCAAAGAGACCAACTCCGGTAAATGGCTCTCCCTCTTCCTGCTCAAGACGTCAGACACCACTTTTGCCTTTCCTGGATGGTACTTAATGGTGCAGTCATAATCGCTCAACAAATCCATCCACCTTTTCTTTCTCATGTTCAACTTCTTCTGATCAGTCAGATTTTGGAGGTTCTTGTGATCAGTGAAGATGGTGAACATCTCGCCGTAGAGATAGTATCTCCATAACTTCAAGGCAAAGACCGCTGCTGCCAACTCCAGGTCATGGGTGGGGTAGTTCACCTCATGGGGTCGTAGCTGCCTCGAAGCGTAGGCGATCATCTTCTGATCCTGCATCAGTACACAACCCAAGCCTTGGTAGGAAGCATCACTATAGATGAAATACTCCCCACCGCTGGTCGGTAGTGCTAACACTGGTGCAGAGGTCAGCTTCTCCTTTAGCAACTCAAACATCGTTTGACACTTCCCGTCCCAAACAAACGCCTTCCCCTTCTACAAATCTCCGGTAGTACCTAGCTAAACCTAGAAAACTCCGTACTTCAGAAACATTCTTTGGTGGAGCCAAGTTTGTTACAGCCTCAATCTTCTTGGGATCCACTTCAACTCCTTTAAATCCACTGGTGCCATACGGTAAGGAGGAATAGATATCGGTGCAGTGCCAGGAATCACTTCAATATCAAATTCCACCTCCCGATGCGGCGGTACCCCAGGAAGATCTTCGGGAAATACCCCGGGGTATTCCCTTACGACTGGTACATCTTCTATCTTCTTCTCTTGCACCTCCTTAACATGAGCTAAATATGCTTCACATCCTTCTTGAATCAATGAGAATTCCTTAACCGCGGAGATTAAGCACCCAGGAATAAGCTTCTTAGTCCCTTGGAACAAAGCAATGCCCTTCCCTTCTACCTCCAGGCTAACCTCCTTCTTGTAGCAGTCCACCTTCGCTCGATTCTTTGACAGCCAATCCATACCCAATATAACATCGAACTCATCGAAGGGTAGTAGAATCAGGTTCGCCTCAAATCCGTGTCCTGCCACGGTGATAAGACAATCCCGAATGACTGAGTCCACTATAAGTTATCCCCCACTGGGGTCCTGACCCCTAAATTCTGCCCCAACCTCACAAATGGGACTCCTAAGGTTCTAGCAAGCTTGGTAGGAATGAAAGTGCGTGGAACCGAAATTAAACAATACAAAAGCTGGCAGGTGGTAAAGCGAGATCATACCAGTCACCACATCAGGTGCAGCGTCAGCTTCTTATCTCCTCATGGCGAACAGTCTTGGTTTCCCAGATGCTTGAGATCCTTGCCCTCGATCTCGCTCGTTGCGGTTGAACCACCCTACATTGCCTCCCTGTTGGTGATAGGACCGGTTTGGCTGGTTGCCAAACTCCTGTCCGGTCTGAGTTCTTCCTCCTCTGCCCCGGACTGATTGTTCGGACTGGGCTCTCCCTTGCCCTCCTCTCCTAGGGCAGTCTCTGGCATAGTGACCCGGCTCGTTGCAGTGATAGCCGATACCTCCCAGGTGCACCTTACACTCTTCTGGGTGAGTTCTCCCACATTTGTTGCATGGGACCCGAGGAATGTAGGTCGGCCCTGATCTAGTTGAGCCGGCCTGACTCTGGGTGGCCCCATAGTAGCTCTGGGATGGTCTCCTTCTCTGCTGACTCGGCTGTCCTGGTCCCTCAGACAGGCTAGCATCCTTTCTCTTGTTGCCTTCACGTTGCATTCCCTCCTCATGCCGTGCTATATCCGCCCTCTCCAACCGAAGAGCTTCCTGATAAATCTCTTCCCTGTTGTTCCAATTCAGTATACTCAGCTGGCGCCGAAAAGCAGGCTTCAGGCTCTCCAGGTAATGGGTGCGTTGAGCTGCTACATCCTAAAATTGAGGCCCTTCATAGGTAAGTAGTTTGTCAAACCTGGCCGTGTAATCAGTCATGATTTCCATGATTCACCGCCCTACTTCTTCCTGATAAGCAGAAATTCCCTCTACTTCCCGATCCGGTAGGCCTCCGGTATGAAGTGGTCTTTGAATAGCTGCACGAACTCTGGCCTAGTGATGGCCGGTGGATCCTCTCGACAAGTTGGCTGGGTAGTCCACCAGTTGTATGCAGCGTCCTGCAGCAAGAACACTATCAGCAGTAGACTGGAGATTCTAAATTCTTAATAGAAATCCTTGACTTGTTTGGCCAAACTTTGACGTGAAATCTTTAAAAACTTAGACGGACATTCCAGTATTTCTTGGGAACCAAGAAAAAGAGGAAGACCGACTCTGATACCAAAATGAAACATCCCACTACTTTGAACTTGGAAAAAGACATTTCTGTATAATTAAAAATCTCAAATAACACAACTTTAAAAAAAACACCAAACTCAAATATTTTAATATCTCAAACCGAAGCCCTAAACACGTGGGCAAAACTTAAAACGTCCAACAGAAATGAATCTCCAGTCTTTAACTCTTAACCATAAAGTCTTAATAACTTGAAAGAGTTCTTCGACATCTCTCAGCGACGATGGTTTTGAGCTCCTCTAACTTGCTGATCACGAACTGGCTGGTTAGGATCTCCTCCTCTATGATCTGGTGAGTGAGTTGAGGTCAGTCTACGCCCTTACGTTTGAAAACTCTAATATTTCTTAAATGAGAACTTAGCTTAAACTGGTGGATGATACTTCCACTCTTTGAAATTTATTCTTAAAACTCGAATCTCAACTTAAATATTTGACTGACACTGGGATCCCTAACTAACTAGTCCGGTTGCAAACTCATACGTATGAGAGCCCATCCAGGCTTTCCTTAAACTTAAACTTATTGTGGAAGACTCTTCTTCCACGATTCTCAAGAGTATAACTGTTGCTCATCTTAAAAGTCTCAAGAGCATAACTGCTGCTCATCTCAAAATCTCAAATGCAAACGGACTGGCGCTAGTGAATAAAACTCTTAAAACGGTTTCACCTTCTTGAAGGCGAGGTAATTCTTAAAAGAAAGCGTGTTCTTAAACTTCAACTTACCTATAAATAAAGAACGGATTATAGTATGTATAACTGGAATCATAAATTACACGCAATCACATGCATCATATAAACACACAAAGGCAAGTATAGCACATAACAGTCAATCTCAAAAACTGAAATACCGTAAGGCGTAGAATTTACCCCCTTTACCATCACCTCTCAAGTGTCGATACTTTAATTCGTTGGACGCGGAGATCCTTAACTTGATCGCTTCCTTAATCTTATCAATCGAGATTAATTACCCCTAGTTGGTATTCCGTAGAGTTTTCTGTCCTCCTAGCTTAGTCCCAAAATTCTTTAAAAATGGCTTTGAACTTCTTGAAATAATTTTCTCAAATGCTGCGATTTTTCCCAAATTTTACCAATACTCGAATTACTACTATCAGCTCAAAACTCTTATAAATAAATCTCATAAATTTCTCCAAATATTTTACTTCTTAAGAACTCCAAACTCTAACTTAGAATAACTCTAAACATGAACCAAAATTATCGAGTAAAATTTACCCCTTAATAACCCCTTCTACTTATTCAATTTTATTAATAAAGAATTTTAGATCTATACTAACAGCACCTAAAATTCTCAATTTTAATTTTAACACATGAAACCAAAATTCTAGTGTTGCAAAAAATTAACGAAATAATAAAAATAACTCATACAACAATTAAATAAATTAAACCCGTCACCATTTTAGTTTTTAAAATTAACAAAGACAACCATACTAGCTTCTATCTGCCACGAAAAAGATCAAATCTGACCAAAACGCTCGAAAACTATTTTAGTTTACCAAAAACGTTTTTATAACTTTTTTTATAAATAGGAAAACATGTCCAAAAATTCTCAGATTAATACTCAACCATCATCTTGATTTTATACTATTTATAAAATTATCAACTTACGAAAACATATACTTTAAGAGAATTATAATCTTGATAAAATACAGTTTTTGGCCCATTGTCAATTTTCAAAACAGTAGGGACTAAGCTGCTTGAACTCCTAATAAGGGGGACTATTTATAAAATTATCAGATTCGCGTCCCCAACTCTCGGGACTGGTATCTCACTTGTCCGACGTCGAAATTCAATTCCGTCAAAACCGGGACGCTTCTGGGAGCGTCCTTTTCGCGATGATGCAAAGGTTTCAGAGTTTAGTTGAGGTCGACTATGCCAGTGCCGTCAATGCACACCTTGCAGTCAACACAATCCGATTAGCCATACCTAGGAATCTAAGCTCGAAACCAAAACCAAACCATCATTCCTTACCTCTAGAGAATTCATCGTCGAGCGAGGGAAAACGGTGAGACGAGGAACGGTCGAAGGTTCGGGGCGGGACGGGAGTCCGAGGCTGCTGCTGTGACTTTGATGGCCGACGGCGAGGAAGGTTGGCGTCGTCCACTGCTGCTGGTCGCCGCTGGGTCAGGAGAGAGGGGCTGATGCTGCCGCGTTACAATGGAGCGCGGCAATGGTCCTATTGCTAGCGTTAGAGGAGGGCGGCGAGTGGATGGTACGGGAGATTTTTTTTTGGTTCTACGTAAATATATATATGTATTAGGTCTAGGGTTGGGGAGGGTTTTAATTTTCTTTTTCCTTCCCTGATGGTGGACGAGTGGAGAGTGGGGGGAAATTAATAATAATAATAGTAATATTATTATTATTATTATTATCATTACCATTATTATTATTATTTTTAATCTACGGTTCCAACCCTTCGTACGTAAACGTCGATCCAACCGTTTGGTCG